>JAXGGA010008285.1:0-57813 GCA_038373865.1 Uloborus plumipes
GCTTCCAACGTATTTAGGCTTAGCTGCGGCTGCGGCGTCGTTCCATCAACTTCATCATCGCTTCTAGTGCGTAATCTGGGTTGCGAAAAAGAGCTTCGGACTGATAACGTGTTAGATTTTGTGTAGGTATCATGTTAATGATGCACAGACACGTCCCAGATTACGTGAATATATATTTAAGACATTTAGATTACATCGTGAATTTCAACATCCAAGCTAGCAAGCGAGGCAGGAACGAGAACAACATAAAAGCGGCGTTGCCAAACTGGACTACATAAACTAAACTTCAGTGATATTTACAGTTAAGATTATACACATAATAAAATTATTTAAACATAGTTAGCATTAATTTTAACAAGTTAAATGTCTTATGATAATTTTTATATGTAAAGATCAACCCTGGTTTTGATAGATGAAACACAATCAGGGACAACTCACATGTCTTTTAAAAAACTCTAATTTGAGGATTGAGTAGCGAAGGTTGGAGTTTCGTTTCTTCTGCAGTCATATCAAGTAATTGAAGTCAACAAATCTAAGTGGTTTCCATTTAGCAACAGTTGCTAATAACATACATAGTATATTTTTTTGGTTATATACTCTAACTAATATTTATTTATATAATGGGTTGCACTTTTCCTTTCCTAAAAGTAAGATGGGGTAACTGCGCCCAATATTGTGGGGCAAGTGCGACTCATGTAATTGTACTGCACTGCAAATAAAATTTTAGTATTGAACAGAAAGTCTGTGAAAGCATTAAATCAAACATTTTCTACACATCAGAATAAGAAGAGAAAATCTTTAGAGCCCTTTTTACTTCATGAAGGAGCTATTACGGATCTTACAATACTACATGAATCTATATTATTACCATTCTGTCATCTACAACTTCAGTAAGTTTGTTATGGGACACCTTATACACGTATACTTCCAAAGCTCTTGAAAATGCTGCTATGGCTTTCTGATATTCATTAAGACTAGCATGTGCCAACCTATAATAATAATAGGAATAACAATTACACAACTAATGTTTAAGTACTGAATGTTTTATTGAACAGTTACTAATATGGCAATCTTACCCAAGTCTTCCATATGCCCTGGCATAAAGAGGATCAATACCAACTGCTTTTTTACAGTCAATGACAGCATTTTCAAATTTTCCTAACTCGCTGTAAGCAGCAGCTCTATAGTTTAATTAAAAATGAGTATTAATAATAATTTTCCATTAAACACTGAGGGAAATATTGTAACAAACATCCATAACAACAACAATTAATAAACATGTTTTCCCTTTCAGTTCCTCCGCATTTTTACTTTGTTAACAACAGTTCACTTTGGGCGCAAATGAGTAAAAAACCAAAAAGCAACGTCTAAAAGCACAAATAAGTCAAGTTAAAAATTGGCAAACATGTTTCAAAGGCACAAAGCCTCCTTCTTCAGTGCCAAGCAAGAAATGGAAAGAACCAAAGTACCGGGAGAGTTGAAATAGAAAAGGAGCAAAAGCTAGGTCAATCAGGTGTCAGCGTGTGCCGAGCCCGGATTTGGCATTGCGTTATCAGAAAATTTAAAAGCATGAAATAAAATTGGCGAGATGTGTGGAACTGCAAAGGATTCGTTACAAATATTACTTACATTTTTGTGAACATGAAAGGCTTCTAAGAAATCTAACTCGCCAACAGTTAAAGGTCTGCAAACAATTTTAGCTTTGGAGAAAACAAATCTATGGCCTGTGTCCAACAGTGTTTTGCAATTGACAATTAATAAAATTGACAATAATTGACAATTTAACTTTACTTTGGTATGCACAGAAGTTTTTGAAAATCGTCGCCCAAAGCATACAAGGTAGTCAATCAGCGTATGCCAATCAGAAAGTTTCCAGCAGGAAAGACATAATAAATAGCAAGTATTTCTTAGCATATGGTACTGCAATCTACATTGCCTGCTATGTACCAGCAAATAGTGGAGTGTATCAAAGGTACTGCCAGATCTAACATATGAAAAAACTGCTTCCAATTATTTCAATTATATTTATACATTGAATAAAAACATTTTAGAAAAAAAGCAGATCCAACCTCAAACACACTGCTGAAAACTGCTCTAAAAAGTAAAAAATAATTTTATTTGAACATCATCGACACTACTTTTAACCCTCTTGGCGGCAAGCCAGAGTATACTCGAAATTATTTTTATGTTAAAAGCGGCAGACCTCGAATGTATTCGAAAACTTTTTCGTACTGAAAATGGCAAGACACGGGTATACTCGTGGCGGTATTTTTCGCTTCCCCCTCAGCCACTCTAGTGTATTAATTGGAGGTGGGGCAGGCTATCCCCAACTCAAACAGGAGTACATGCTGTCCCCGCGTTTTTCACTAATCGCAAAAAGTAAAATACGTTATTTATAACATGATAACTCTTTTTATTTTTTATTACGAGAAAAAGCTACTCTGAATATATCCCAGACACAGTTATATTTGCAAACGTAAAATTTCATCAAAACATTCAAATGTAAAATATATTTTTACTGAAAAATTGCCTCATGTTTTTTATTTATTATTTTTGTTTTTTGAGAAATTAAATTCTTTCCTTTGGACATCAGATGTGGCTGACCTATTCCATTTTTTTAGATTGGCCTCGGAGTTGGATACCGGGTGCATCCCAGTGTAATACCTCCTGGGGCATCCATCAGCCCCAGCTCCTTTGGAGTGGTGGCATCCATTGAACCGCATCGACTCACGACTGATTACACACACACACACACCGCAATTCGTCACTGCGAAAATCATAATTTGAATTCAAGATGTCAAAAATCTTTTTTTTTTTTTTTACTTATTACCAGTACTGCTGTATTTCTATGAATTAATTTAATTAATTGGGGATCTTATTGTGCAGCGCACTGTTTAACAATATTTTCATTTAAGCTCTTTTTTTTCCACATTTTCGTATATACACGGCAAACATATAATTTCAGTTAAGGAATTAAAAAAAAAAAAAAACGTACAGTAGAAATATGATGTTTGAGGACATTAAACAAAAGTAAGCTAGCTCATTAAGTAATTTATAACTTCAAAGACTTGAAATATACTAAGAGCATAAAGAGTAGTTACGAAGCATTATGAATAAAGTTACGAGATGTCAATAATAGGGATTGGCATGTGTGATGCTTATATAAAGAGTTTGTAACTTTTCAAAGCAACTACTAGAAGTTCGCTGAAAAAGACAAACTTTGAAAACTTTCTGAGTATAACAAAACAACTTTAATTTTAACATTTAGACATAGCTATTAGATTAACGTCATTATTTAGTGGCCTCCTGAAAATTATTCGACATTTTCCATAATTTAATCATGTTTTGAGTCTAATTTAAGATGACAAAGTCACAACGATTATGCTATATAAACAGGCCCTGGATGAGTGTGGATCATACTTGTTCTGGGCACACAAAATAAATATGAAATCAGTTCAATAAAATCTTAAACCGAAATGTAAAACCATTTGTTTTAACATTTAGAATATATTCCAATTTAGACTTAAAAATAAATTTCGTTTTGTTTTCAAATAAGATCCATATAAGTTTTCCTTTTTTTAAAATCTGTTTAAAATAACACGTGGTAAGTTGCAACAACGCTGGAAACTGCATTCCAAAGATTATCTTTTCATCTAGGTTTGAGGGGACAGGTGTGCTGCCCTTCAAAGCCACGGGTTCCCTAATGAAGCAGAAGAAACTCTCCACCCACTGCGGATTAGAAGGGGGGTGAAAATCCTTTGAGAAAAGACCGACTCTTTACGGGTACACTTGGTATTTTGGTGCTGACACGTATTGGAAATCTTAGGATAAAAGGGGCACCGCCAGGAGGGTTAAACACCAGTTTTGAAGTCTGCCAAAACAGTTAATAAAATCATTCGTACCCATTTAAAAGGAAAAAGCAACTCAAAATTGAGAAGGAAGCATTTATACTCTTTTTATTCTGAAAAACGTAAACAAAGAATGGGTACCAATGATTTTATTAACGGTTTCGGCACAAACTTTAAAACTGATGTTTAAAAGCAGTATTGATGGTGTTCAAAGAATAAAATTAATTTTTACTTTTTAGAGCAATTTTCAGCTGTGTTCTTGAAGTCAGTTTTACTTTTTTCTTTTATGTTTTTATTTCATTCTTTTCAGTGTAAATGCATTTCAGAAATTTTTCATTGCCATCATGAGGCTTCATCTCACTTTTTCATATAAATTTTTCCTGTTAAATATATATATGACATGAGGCGCGTTCACAAAGTAAAGGCCGCTTGCTTTTTTTTGTAAAATAACGGCGCTTCGGAGCACAGTTTCACTATTGCAGCACCATCTGCTGATATTGCAAAGCTACACCTTCATTTGTTTTGATTCTGAAATACTATCGTTGTCCCATGAATGCAAAGAACAATGGCCGTGAAAATCGTTGATCCTGTCAACAGTAGGACAACAATTACAGCTGACGTGTACTGCGAAAGGCTCAATAAATTGAGACATACAATCAAAGTGTACAAAGGCCACAGGAAACTGTCATCTGGCGTGATTCTCTTCCACGATAGCACTCGTCCTCACACTGCAACCAAAATCAAGGAGAAATTTCAAGATTTTCGTTGGGAACTTTTTGACCACCCACCGTACAGTACCGACCTTGCACCTAGTGGCTACGTCCTCTTCTTGCATTTTAAACAGTGACTCGGTGGACAACGTTTTGAAACCAAAGAAGGACTTAAAAACAATGTTGCCAACTGATTCAACTCTCAGGCGGCAAGCTTCTATGCAGAGGGATTAAAGAAGCCGGGCCAGTGGTGTGAAAAAGGCTTCAAAATGAACGGTGATTATGTAGAGAAGTAAAGTAAGTTTGTACCTAACTAAATATCACAATAAAATTTGTTTCTCGTGAGTATATTTTTTCTGTGTCCAAACAGCCCTTACTTTATGAACACACCTTGTATATAGATCTATATCACCGCATTTGAAATTTTAAGCGATTGTCACTAAAAACAAATTCTTGTTCCTTTCTGGGATTTATTTCTATGCTAATTTAATTAAAGCATTTTTAAAATACAAGTTTTTCAACCAAATATGCGGCGAAAACTGGCCAACAGGTTAACCTGCAAAGTGGTTGTTTACCGTCGATTCGCCAGTGAATCACTAATTTTAACCTTTAAAAGTTAAGGTCAAGGCCCCTACCGATTGGAGCCAAGTTGGAACTTGAATCGTAAAGCGCGAGAAGTTGGCACCTTAATCGTTACACCACTCTGTTGGCGAAAAGCTGCTAGCTAATAAACATCAAATCGATTAGAGTGTGCGCATTAGGGTGGTCACAAAAAATCAATTTTCGAATTTCTTTTGCGGCACCCCCCTAAATTGTGCCAATGGGCTAGAAAATGAGATTTGCAAAGTTTTAGCTCAATCGGATAATATTAACATGTGCCGCAAAGAGGGTAAAGTTAAGAAAAAGAGCGATTTTTAGCCAAAAATTGTAGTTTTTATTCTGTAAAACCAAAACTACTGATCCTAGGAGCTTTATTTTGGTCCCATTTGGAAGGAAATTTTATTTTCTTTAAGTCTAATCTTATTTAAAGTTTCGAAAAAAATGATTAAATATTTTTCAGAATTTTCACAAGTCAGGCTGCAACGCAAATCCTCGAAATTGCAAGTAACATGGGGATTTTTTTTTTTTTTACTAATCTTTTGAGGCACCCCCTAAAATGTGCCAATAGACTAGAAAATGAGATTTGAAAAGTTTTAGCTCAATCGGATAATATTAACACGTGCCTCAAAGTGGGTAAAGTTAAGAAAAACAGCAATTTTTAGCCAAAAATTGTGCTTTTTCCTCTGTAAAACCAAAACTATTCATCTTAGAAACTTTATTTTGGTCTCATTTTGTAGGAAATTTCATTCTCTTTAAGTGCTATCCCATTCATTTTTGCTATCATGTCCAAAGTATTTATTTCGCATTTTCCATTATAGCTTGTACTGCTCATTTCTAAGCTTTACTCACAGTTATTTATTTTATCTATGAGTTTCAAAGACATAAATTTATTATATATTCGTAATAATATTGCTATTTTTTCTCTAAAAAGTCAACGTTATCCGTAGATTTCATCAAATTTACTAAAAGAACTTATTAATTTACATTTTAATGATTTATTTTTTCTAAGCAATTTCGAGGATTTACGCTGCACCCTGACTTGAAAAATTCTGAAAAATATTCAATCATTTTTTTCGAGACTTTTAATGAAATTAGACTTAAAGAAAATAAAGTTTCCTACAAAATGAGATCAAAATAAAGCTTCTAAGATGAATAGTTTTGGTTTTACAGAGGAAAAACTACGATTTTTGGCTAAAAACCGCTGTTTTTCGTAACTTTACCCACTTTGAGGCACGTGTTAATATTATCCGATTAAGCTAAAACTTTTCAAAACTCATTTTCTAGTCTATTGGCACATTTAAGGGGGTGCCTCAAAAGATTAGTTGAAAGAAAATTTCCCCATGTTACTTGCAATTTCGAGGATTTGCACTGCAGCCTGACTTGTGAAAATTCTGAAAAATATTTAATCATTTTTTCGAAACTTTAAATAAGATTAGACTTAAAAATTTTTCCCCATGTTACTTGTGACCACCCTAGTGCGCATACAATTTGAAGATTTCTCTTGATTTCTTCCAGATTCCGTTCTCAAACCCACAAATCATGTCACCACCGGGAAGATGTACCCTTTCAAACAAATTTTTTAAAATCAAAATCAGAATATTCTGTAAAAAGTTATGCGTGGTCATACACAAAAAGAAATTATACCGGTTGACCTAAGAACCTTAGCTGAAAAATAAGCAGAATCTCAATCTTGGATGATGGGCACATTATTCAAAATGAAATGACTCATTACTAATTCAAAAAAAGTACCCAAAACTTAACTGCCACCTGTTGATGATTGAGGATTGTTACATGAATGTGCGAATGCGTCATATCTGATTTTGAATTAAAAATGTACTATTTATGAGGAGTTTTATGTCATTGTGGCCGACTACTGGAGCACTTCACCTATTTTTTGTAGAATTTTTTTTTATTAGTCTAAAATTGTGAGAAATTACAAAAAGTAAAAATGAGAGGCCATTTCTTTTAAGAGTACAATACTAAACTTTTAGGCAAGATTTTATGCATCAATTTAAAAAAAAAAAAAAAAAGGAGAGGGGGATCTCTTGCGTTCTCTACTAAACATGCTTGTGTTGCAACGGAACTGCATTTGGTTACAAACCATTTGCAGATCTAGTACATTCCCCGAGACAGGCATTCATTCCTTCATGTGGCACCACTATCGGAAGAATGCCATTGCCACAAGAATCTTGAAGCTCAGTTTCCCCACTAGATGGAGGTACCTAGGCTCTATTCGGTGCAAAACTGACTAGAAATTAAATTTCAACATGAGATGAGCTAATATTTAGAAAAGTGCCAATTTGAGTCCCAAGGGAATTTTCACTAGTATTTCATTAACTAGTTAAAAAAATAATTTTCCTCAGAAAGAAGACAAGGTTCTGCTTTCATTTCATCTAATAACATCAGAAAAAAAAATTTTTTTTTCTTCAGAAAATATTGTTTTTATACATCAAAAATCAGATCGGTAACGTGTCCCAAGTAGCAAAGCTTAGCATGCAAACAGGTCATGCGCACTTTCTAACTTCCCAAAAAAACACACTTGCACAAAAAACGATTCTATTTTTACCCCTTTGTTAATATTTTACTTCATTTTTGTTTTAATCGATCTCTGATTTTCTAGCCGATGCGAAATAAGCGTGTCCCAAGTTCCGCCGTCAGAGTGGTAACAATAACTTCCGATCTATGTTTAGGCTCTCAAAATCATTTCCTGCACCTATACCACGTGATACTGAGTACCTGGCGGGATGTTTTATTGAATCGTAATTAAAAATTTGCATTTCTGCATCTAAAATTGTAGGTAAGATTTTTTAAAGTGATTTTATAAAATGTGTGTCATTTGAGTCATCAGATCGGTAACACGCTCTAAAATGCGCAATTTTTATTATTTTAAAAATTATTTTATATATAAGTATAGTCCTTTATTACAAATGAAAAAACCACGTGTTTGATTTTGGTTTAGTGCGATCGACTCGGAAATAAAAAAAAAACTTTGTCAGTTTGTCAGATCGGTAACAGTCAGAGCGGTAACATTGAAAAACAGCGAATATGTTACAGAACTAACTCACACGTTTCAGAATTATAAAAAGCAAAAATAATAGGTTTTAGCCATATATATTGAATATTTTTGTTCTTAAAAAATGAAAAGCAATGAGTTTCAGTACAATTGTTTCATTTGTGGTTTGTATGACCTAACAATAGAAGTTAGTAAAATAAGAAAAATTGACACTGCAGAAATTAAGTTAATTAATTATTATCATTTTATTTATTTATTTTTTTGGTGCTTCAATTTCTCATAATTTCGCTAAATAACTAGATAATAACTAGCATGCTAAATTTGAATTTCTGTCCAAGAAATTAAATTTCCTGTAACTAATTAAAGAAAAGCAAGCAGCAGAGTTGTGTGCTGCAAAAGTTGAAGTTGTGTGTTGTTTCAAAACAAAACAAATGTTTTATGAGCTTGGATTTGGTAATCTCATAATTTATTTTATCTGAAAACCTTATTGCTCATTTTTATTTCCAAGAAATGCTTTTTTATAATGAAATTTGATTTTTTACCCTAATATATATATTTTAATATAATTATCTTAATTCTATGTTAAAAATGCAAGGAAATGATATCATATTTAGAGATGCCAACGAAGACTGAAAGCATAAACTCAAATATGTAGCTCATATTAACATCAGATCTGTAACATTCATCAGATCTGTAACGGCTTAAAAGTGAGTAATCTAAGGAGGGGGTAAATAACTTCCTTGACCTCCCCCCTTTTATTTTCTTGCATTTAGACCCAATTTAGACTTAAAATCCAATATTATTTTTTTTCTGCAAAAAAATTTTTTTTTCAGAAAACTCCAACTTCAAATTGGCACTTTTCTAAATATTAGCTCAGATACTCCATGCCAAACAAGTACTCCAGGGATCTGTTACCTGTCGCGAAATCATACAACAAGGATGCTGTTAATTTTCTGCATCTTAAAAATCTACCGACTAGAGGCAGGTTTGATCCTGCGCCTGCCAGGCGTGAGAGGCCAGCGTCTTAACTACTACACCACTATCACAGTTTTTCTACTAAACATGTTACAAAAGCAGCGAGCTTTGAAAATGCTGTTACAGACTACACTTGTTGTGAAATATATTCGCTGATTATATGCAACATAAATGTGCTTAAGGGGCAGACTTACAATATATTAGAAGCTATATTAGCCTTCAGCGAAAGTGAAAAAATAACTGCAAAAAGGAACAAGGGTCAACCAATCTGAACAAAGGGAAAACTAAACTCAAGAGCCAGAATACTGTATTACCCAGCATTAGCCAGCATGCGGAAAAATTCAAGGGTCACCAAATTTTTAATAACCCTTGCCCGGTCCTTTCTGGCATGCCGGAAAAATCAAGATAAGAGAATAAAAATAATTAAACACTATAACAAATAGGGGAGAGTGGTAATGAATGGGCCACTTTTTGGTTTTGAATTTTTGTAATTTTTGCTAACACTTTGTTTTAACTCTAAATTGGTGTTTTAGTTACTTTACTTATCTGGCTATCTAAAAAAGTCATAAAAGTTGGATTAGCACCTGTCTATAATGAATTATAATAGAAAATAAAAATTTTTAAAATTTGGCCCATTCAACCCCACCTATGGGGTTGAATGGGCCATCGAAGGTAATGAATGGGCCACTAAATGAATTCAATGAAAACATGTGGATTTAATCTTTTATTTGCTGAATATGACAAAATAAATGTTGCACTTGACATGATGATACAAAATCATACTGATTTAAAATTATATAAACATCAAAACTGATGCAATTAAAATAAAACTGATGCATACCAATTGTAGCAGAAAAATGACTAAATAATGAGATAGTAAGAAATAAATAACATCAAATATATATAAAAAAATAACAGATAATACACACTATGATTTAACAAAATTTATATATTTCAAAAATAATATTAAAAATCACTTTCAAAAACTTCATCTTCATTTTCAAACTTGTCAAAAATTCAAAAAAAAATTTAAAAATTTACTAGACATCGGGAATAAGAAATATCCAACTTAAGTTACCAAGAAGTTACCAAAATGAAATTGTACTGTGAGGAATATAATATGAAGGAGAGAGGGGGGGGGGGTGGCTTTTTCAAGCCATGCACTGCGACCAGAGGTCTATTGTACTATAGGAATACACTGAAGTGACAAAAGTCATGGGATAGCAATATGCAAATTTTCAGATGGCAGTAGCATCGCATAGAACAGGTATAAATGCGCAGTGCTTTTACAGAGCTTTCATTTCTGTTCAAGTTATTCATGTGAAGAGGTTTTAACGTGATGATGACCGCACGACGTGAATTAACAGACTTTGAACGCGGAATGTTAGTTGGAGCTAGACGCATGGGTCATGCCATTTCGGAAATCGTTAGAGAATTCAACATTCCCAGATCCACTGTGTCAAGAGTGTGCCGAGAGTATGAAATTTCAGGCATAACATCCCACCATGGACAGCGCAGTGGTCGACCGCCTGCACTTAAAGATCGAGACCGGCGACGTCTGCAAAGAGTTGTAAATTCTAACAGACAAGCAACACTGCGTCAAATCACCGTAGAAATCAATGTGGGACGTACAATGGACGTGTCTGCTAGAACTGTGCGGAGAAATTTGGATTTCTTGGGCTATTCCAGCAGAAGACCGACTCGAGTGCCTTTACTGACAGAACGACATCGCTTGCAGCGACTCTCGTGGGCACGTGAGCATATCGGTTGGTCCCTAGATGAATGGAAAACCGTGGCCTGGTCCGATGAGTCACGATTTCAGCTGGTAAGAGCCGATGGTAGGGTTCGAGTGTGGCGCAGACCCCACGAAGCCATGGACCCAAACTGTCAGCAAGGTACTGTTCAAGCTGGTGGTGGCTCCGTAATGGTGTGGGCTGTTTTTTCATGGCATGGACTTGGTCCTCTAGTGCGACTGGACCGAACATTGACTGGAAATGCTTATGTGCAGCTACTTGGAGATCACTTGCAGCCATTCATGGACTTCATGTACCCAAACAACGATGGGATTTTTATGGATGACAATGCGCCATGTCACCGGGCCACAACTGTTCGCAATTGGTTTGAAGAAAATTCTGGACAATTCCAACGAATGATTTGGCCACCTAGATCGCCCGACATGAATCCCATTGAGCATTTATGGGACACCATCGAGAGGTCTGTTCGTGCCCAAAATCCTGCCCCATCAACGCTTTCACAATTATGGACGTCTATCGAGACAGCATGGCTCAATATTCCTGCAGAAGACTTCCAACGACTTGTTGAGTCCATGCCACGTCGAGTTGTTGCACTTCGCCGGGCAAAAGGAGGGCCGACACGATATTAAGAGGTATCCCATGACTTTTGTCACTTCAGTGTATAATATAGATCTGCAAATTATATTTAAAAGTTACTACAAACCTATTTTGACGACAGTAATCTTAATCTATGACAGTCAGTTGTGTTTCATATTAATGCAAAAATCCAAAGAAAAGGAAGAAAAACAATATTTAGGTGGCCCATTTATTACCATGACATAGTAGCCCATTCAGCCCCACCTATACTTTTGGAATACATTTAGGTTTTTTGGGTACATTGAATTTAAATAACATTAAAATACATCTTAAGATTAGTTTATAGATATGGAAAGACTAGCTTATACATATGTATGCAGTGAAATACTTGGTACAATTTAGCTAGGAAATGTTTTACTAAAAAGGGAAAAACTTACTTTTCAGTCAGATTCTTGACCATGCCACTCTAGTTTGAAAATGGCTCAGCGCAAATAAATAAAAATTGGATGAGTTTAGTAGAACAAATAGCTACATCTATTGGTGGCATCAAAAAAAAATTCATGCAAATACTTTTTCATATTTTGTTAGTGGCCCATTCATCACCATGGCCCATTCATTACCACTCTCCCCTACATATTCATCTTAAAAAATAATGTACGTTCTATACTGCAGTGTTAAGCACAGAAATCTTATCCGCATTTTTTAAAGTCAAAATTGAATTATTGTCAACAGGTAATTCTTTGTAACATATATTACCTAAATACATTGTTTTATGGTTATTTGTAATACTAAAATTAATATTTCTGAAAAAGTGGCATCTTAATGAAATACATGGAGGCATAAAACTTAAAAAAGTGATTTTTCATTATGAGCTCAGCTACAGATACCACTTTTGTACTTAGCACGGCGTTATTATAAAAACTTAATTATTAAAATATTAATAAACTATTGCAAAATAATGCACCATCAAACCAACACATTTTTTTTTCATTTGTAGACCTGAAAGTTATTGGTTTATTTTTGAAAAAAGGGGTTATTTTAGGAATTCATTATATTTCTTTCTTGCAGTTGTTTACTTTGCAGTTGAAATGGAGGAGGGAAGTTTACTTTGGTTATGTTGCAAAATAAACCAGATATTATCCGACATACCGAAAAATTCGAATTTCTGGGCATCTGCTTAACTTTGGTTTTTCCGGCATGCTGGCTAATGCTTGGTAATACAATACAAAAATTTTCACTTTGACTATTTTATTAATAATGCTTCCACCTGTTTTTAGAAATTAATTTCTAACTATTTGATTCGAAATTTGAAGCAATCATTTTCAATACCAAATGAAGAACACTAGATGTTTTGAAAGGTTCCAGAACATAGATTTTGCTTTGTAACATTGAACATAACAATAGGCTACATGAATCAGTTTTGTAGGCCCGTATAGCCCATAGGCTGCTTCACAAACGAAAACAAAGGTTGTCCTTTAAGGGATTCTGTGATATTTTGGATTGGCAACAGGGAAATGAAAGGTGGTTTGGTTAGTTTACCAGGGATTCAGGCAGCAAAAAAAAAAAAAAAAAAAGAGAATGTTCAAAAAAGGAGAGAATTTGGCTTACGTTATGCCTTGCTGTGTTCTTTTACACCAAATTTAATCCATTAAAATTGTTCCCGACAATGACATGTGACTACTGCTAGAAAATATACAATATAGTAGTTTCAAAAACATGAATGAAAGAAATTAAAATGTCCATCTAATTGACTCAGAAACAAAATATGTAGCAGTAGATTCATAGAGGAAGAGGTAAAGCGCTAGCATATACATACTTTATAAATAGGTAAGTACCTAGCGGAATAACAACAAGCAATACCAGTCCTTTTTCTCTTCTTATAAATAAGTCTGCCTATATATTCATTTCAATATTTACTTTTGAGAAAACTTGAAGTTTAATAATAAAACTGATGATTAAATTAATAAAAACTTTAATAACTTTTAAGGAAATATGTTACCTGTTACAATAATATATTGCATTTTGATCATCAAGGGCTATTGCTGCAGTATAATAACGAACTGCTTCTGAGAATATTTCTCTCTTCATCAATTTATCTCCTATAAGTAAAGTTTTGAAAGAGTAAGAAATTACAACACTAACACATGAATAAATTATTTTGTGTAAGTTAAAAAGCACTAAAAAGTACACTTACCAAGATGGTTCATCATTTCAGCATTTTCAAGTGGATCATTTGTGCCTTTGCTGGTAGACTTAAAAGAAAAAAAATCGACCAATTAAAAAATACATACTGTTGCCCCTGCTTATTCGAATATGCAATTTGTCAGTTCCAAGACATTAGCTGGATAGTTATAGATTAAGCTGGATAGCTGTTACAGCAGGGAAATTTTCCTTTCCTTTCCAAATTAACAATATTTGTTTTAAAACTTAATAATAGTAAATCAATAACTACATAAAGTAATTAATATTACTGCTAAAAAGCTGTTGGGACAAGCTAAGTAAACAAGATATTAGTATTATAATTAGGTATGTATATTATAAGCATGAATGAAAATTGTTTGGTTTCAGCAACTTTTTTACTATACATTATTTTCTTAAAAATTCTATAACTGTGGATTGCTTGCTGCTAACAGTGGTCTCTTGGAAACATCCCCATTCTCAAACTGTAACTGCATTCTATAGCAGTAAAGACCATGTTCTTCATTAAGTTTGAAATAAAACACAAAATTTCTAGTTTTTGTGAGCTGTTTTGTGAAAAACCGATATGTAAGTTACCTTGGAATTACCAAATGGCAACAACAAAAGAAAGAATACTGGGTAGAATACTGGGAATGTCTTGATTGCTCGTGAATGTTTTTTTTCCTTCCCCATTTATATAAAATGGTTGGATTTAAATGAAAATAATATAAAAAAGAGTTAAGTTGTTCTGTGGAGATGATTTAGTGTTTTGAAGCAAAAATTGATTTTGTGTCAGAATGCAAAAGGTTCCATATTTTCTCATATACATGCTGTTAAAAAAATAAAAATTCTTTCAAACAAGAATCTTATTTCTTCATTCTAAAGATACACTGCATTCATTAAAATAACTACAAACAGCCTTACCATAGAATTTGTAATAGCTCTTTATAAAAAAGAAAAATTGAGTGCTGGTCAAGCGAACAGGGAACTCTGCTTTATACTGGCGATTTTATCTTTTCCTTATTACCAATGAAAAAACAAATTCTTCGTGAACTCAAATAAAAATCCTAGAAAGAACTAGTTTTCTGAAAAATGAGAAAAATGAAAAAATATGTCTTTAGTCAAAAGATGAAAAGACCAATGAACTCTTTTGCCTAAAGAAGAGTTTGTAGGTGCCAATTAGTTTTCAAAAAAATGGAATGAAACTTTTCTATAATAGTCCAGTCAAACTAACGAAAAAATACTCTTAACCCGGCCAAAATTGCAACAGAAGGTTTTTTCAATTGTTTTTATATCAGTAACTCTTACAGAATAACACGAAAAAATTAATTACCTACTTTGCGTGGCATGAAACATGCTTTCAGCACTAAAACTGCTAATTCTTTTGTAAAATGACCTCCTGAATCCATGCAATGAGGGGAGAGATTTTTAGAGGGGAAGAGAGCATTATATCAACCGCAGAGATGAAGCGAACTTCGGCCTATGATAATTTATGTTGCAAATTTGCATTTTAAAGTTATAATTACATAAAATATTGTTATTTAAGCTATACACAATTATCAAACATAGTAAAACACATAAGAAAATTATGTTTAATTAATATGATTGTGTATATTGAACCCGTGGAATCAGAAACTGTTCAATAATTAACAATATATTCTATTTAATTAGAAAAAATATTTATTTGCTTATTTATTCTTATGAAATAAACAAGTCAAATAAAATTTAATTTAATTAATAATTATATGAACTTCAACTGCTTTAAGTTACTTTAACACTTCAGTTGAACACTTAAGCTGCTTTAAAATGAGCCATTTTTAAAAACATTTCTACTTTTGTAACGTAGAAAAAAGAAGAAAATTTAATTTTTCTCATCTACCAGACAATAATTTTTTTTAATCATATTTTATTTTGTAGAGTTATTGTGTCACAGATGTAAACTATCAGTTTTTGTCAAATTTATGTGGTAAAAAAAAACACATATTGTAGATATAATCAACAAAAAGTAAATTGAAACTGAATTTTTATTTATTTTTTATCAAGCAAAATACGAGGAAAGGGCCCATTCGCACGCATCCACTTTTGATGAAAGATACAATTAGTTTCAATTCATTTGTTTTTAAAAGAAAAAGTTTATTTTTCATTTGATCATTCTAGAAATAAACAGTTCTAAAATTAAACGTATTAAATATTTTATATAAAATATAAACACTGAATTACAAGTAACGAAAAATGCATGTGCATGACTCTAACAAATTCAACATAAGTCCAAAATTTTTATATGAGGATATTTAGATATCTATTACAATACTAAGATATAGTGTAAATAGCACCTAAATGCTGTTAAATTATTCTGTGATTTAAGATTTGATAGCAGTTGGTTTTATTACAAACATCAGCTTAATTATTAATTATGCTTTTTCACATTCCAAATAATGCTTCATGTTACTTGCCATAAAGAAGTTAGAAATGTTTTCTTTTCTGGTACTACTAGTAAAAAACAAAAAATAGTGAAATTAATCAAAATATGAAACGGTAAGCCAAAGATTTTGTGTAACACTAAGAGTATTAAAACATAAGGATTATTCAAAGGTTCCCTAAGTCCAGACCACCTCGGACCCCTTTCTGAAAATTACTAACTTCGCTCTCCCCCCCCCCCCCCATGTGCTAATATGTTTTTACTGTTCCTCCTTTAAATTTATTGCTCTTTGTATTATTTTGAGCTTTTATCTAGTTTTCATTATTTAACATAATTATTTTGCACTGCAAAATTGATTTTGGCAATAGTTAGAGAATAGAAAGTGTTTATAGTCAAAAAAATTTCTAAATTAGGTACATAAGATGTTTTCACCTCACCAATGTTGTCACGAGGATAGAAACTAATAATGGGACTAATTTAACGAGCAATATTTGGAAATGGTTAATTTCAGTGCGATTGATACTGTAAATATATATTTATTTTACTATACCAAGCTTATAACATTTCCTATTTACTCAAACATTATTTGTAGCTAGCTATTTTTTTTTAGCTTGCATTATTTTTTTTATAGTTTATTCATAACATAGCCATTGTTTACAGAAGTAGCCATTATGTTTATAGATATGCACTTTAGTGTTGGGAAATTTATGAATGAGTTTCACTAAACCACCCTACACCCACAGAAACCCGGGCAGGACCGGGTACCCGGCTAGTGTTTACTATGAATAACGAACTTCTAAAGTTTCGTGAACAATACAATGTTAGCTTAGTTTAAGTGTGTTTATTTTTCATGGGCTGCGCATGAAATATTACTTTTGGATTGGAAATATGCGTTCAAATAGAGGTTTCAATGTAGAAGGGGGCATAAAAGCAAGAAAATTTTTTGAAGAATGATACTCAACTTCATTGTCGAAATCGGCAAACATGAAAAAAAAAAAATCATTGTAAAGAATTAAAGGGGGAGGAGATTGAAAAATGATTATTTCATAAGAATCTGAGTATTTATTTTTAGTAATTAATTCATCAGACACGCATGAAATTAGCAGTTCAGTTTGGAATAAATTATGGTTTTTAATAATTACATTAATTTATAATATCTTTTATAAATTATATTCATAATTAATAAATTAGATTAATAAGGATTTAATTTTTTCATAATAAATATATTAATTAACTAACTATAGTACTAATTAATTAATCATAGTAGTAATTAATCAATTATGTTATTAATTAATTACATTAATAATTAATTATATTTATATTTAATTAATAGTTAATTAATTACACCAATTAAATACTGAATTAATAATGAATGTTTTCTTTTTAATTGGTGAGGCGCCGGTTATCTCAGGATGCCCGCGCTGAATTTTCTTCCCAGTCCGACCCTGTCCATAATCAGCCAAAATCAGGTCACGGGAACACCCCTAAAATTAGCTTTGAAAATGGGGGCTAGTGGAAATTATCTTCAAAAAAGGTAAGCTAGTATTCTTCTGTAAAACATATAATACAACAAATTTAGCCTTCTCAACTGAAATAATTACAGATGATGCTTCTTGGTTAATGTTTATATCAGAAAAAAAATTAGTTGAAACCTCGATAACCCATCACCTGGATAATTTTACCATCCCGATAACTCCACGCATTTGTTTCCCTGTCTACTATGGTTTCAGCCTATATAGTTCATATAGGTTGAAAAAAATATAGTTACACCACATATGTTAGAAGTAAATTCTCATTAGTAGACTAAGCTAGAGGTTGAAAAGCTGAGGGATGCGGGTCGTATATGACCAATAGGGTGGAGCGAAAAAAATGAATTTTTGATTTTCGTAAACGGGTACCTTTCATTTACTGTGAATGAGGCTAAGTAACAAATCTGTAAAATATTTCACTTCTGCGACGTCATCTTTAGTCTGCGCATTTGGCCTAAAGTTTTGAAATTTTTGATTTTTTTTAGATTTTTCAAAATTTTTTTTAAACTATTGCAAATGATAAAACTAGTGACGGGTGGTTATTAAATGGGAGAAAAAGGTTTGAAATATACAAGGATTTTTTTAAACAATTTTAGATTATGATTTCAGTCTGGGCATCAGACCCAAAGTTCATCAAATTTTCAGAAATTTCCGATATTTTCAATATTGTGCAAAAATTTTATAATTTAATATTCCCTCTCCATCTTTACTTAAAGTGCCTTCAAAACGTTTTCTTATTCATTTTGTTATTTCTTTGAACGACTCAACTCTTTGCTTACTTATTGAAATTACCCAGGACTCACCACGAGGAAGTGGCCGCACTTTGGGTACCCCCGCGCTCCCCTTGCTTCCAACCAATGAGTGCACACATTTACATTTCTTAGACAACTCAGGAACAATAAATTGTTTCTTTGTGTAGGAAATTGTTTGCATTGGTTTTGATGGACGCACTACAAAGACAGGAAAATACAAAGGTGTTATATGGGAACTGAAAGAAAAACTTGGTAGACCTCTGTAATGGGATATTTGCCAATTACAGTATAGAATGAACTTAATTTGCAGCATTTTTTGCAAAAGCTAGATGGACTTACCAGTGAACCAAAGTGATTTTTTGGGTCCGTTAGACGAAGTTAAACAACATGCTATACTTTCAAATCAGTTCAATATGAACCTATAGAATTTGTCATTGATCAGATTGATGGTGGAGCAACAGTAACTTCATGTAATGAGCAAGGTAGTTCTGACTGGGAAAATATCCAAAAACTTATGAAACATAAGTCCAAGAAAGCTTTCCCAAGTCAGATGGTTGACTACAGCAAACATAATCTTTAGACTATAATTTTTTTTAAAGAGTTCGTAACTTTTGCGGTAAAAGTGTCCATGCTCTTTTAGGATGAAGTGCAGATGTTACTAATTGAGCTATGAATTTGTATGAGATTATAAAGAGTTACACTTATCTCTCCGGGAAAAGCAGAAAATTATATTCACATCTATTGAAAACAATGTACACTGTGCACCCTAGAAATATGCTGTTATCAATATCTATATGTATAAAAATGGATGAATGTATGTTTGTTCCTTATACAAATCTACAGTTTTAGTACAAATCTACAGTTTTTAGGGATTTAAATCAAACTTGACACAGCGGTTCCTTGATGCACTAGAATTCACATAGGCGGGGTTTTGAAATTTAAAAAAATCAAAAAAGCTCAAAATTGAAATTTTTGGCCTAAAAATGGACATTTTCTTTCAATTTTGAGTAGATAGAGTAATAGATATGCCTTTAAGCATACAAATTGATAAAGTTTAATGCATTTAAATAGGAGTAGTTTCCAACAAGGATTACGAGTAACAATGAATTATCAATTTAAGATTCACCTATTTCATTTTAGAATGAAATAAGAATTTATATTCCCATGTGGATAGAATTCATGCAAAAACTTTTTTTTTGAGTTATGTTGTATTAATAAGCACTCGGGCAACGCCGGGTAATAATCTAGTTACTTTATAAGAGAGCAAATAAAGCAACTTGTTTTAAATTGTATTATTAACGCTCAATCTTGAAAACAAACAAGTGAGAACGCTTCAGATCCCAAAAAGATAAAAATCTATTTTCATACATTACATACATAAATCAAAAACAATCGAATACATCGATATGATTTCTTGTCGTGATGTGGAAATTACAAAGCCACCTTTTACGCGTAATTTAACAATACAATATTTACAAACATTACTGGAAGCTGAGAATTTAAATATGACTTCTGAATGCGCTCTTTTTAAACTTCCACTCAAGACTCAATCAGTTGAAAGAGCTGTCAAATAGATCACAAGCTCTTCAAAATTGGTATGTAATCAAAGTAAGGGAAAAAGGTTAGTAAAAGCGAGGATATCTGACAGAAATATTTGATCAATTTACGACACAAAGGAACAATTTAACCGCTAAAGATGCATCTAAGAAATGTAAACAAGTGCTCACATTGGTTGGAAGGAAGGGTTCATGTGCAGGACTCGAATTGCAGTCACCTCCTCGTGGTGAGTCCTGGGTCGTACCACTTGAGCTAGCGAAGAGTTGCACAGTTCAAAGGAACAACAACATGAATAAAAACAGGTTTGAAGACACTTCAAGTGAATATTGAGAGGAAATACTGAGTTAAAAAATGTTGAAAATATCAGAAATTTTGGGAAATTTGATGAACTTTGAGCGTAATGCACGAACTGAAATCATAATCTAAAATGGTTTTAAAACATTCCTCGTATGTTTCAAACCTTTTTCTTTCATTTAATAACCACCTGTCACTAGTTTTATCATTTGCAATATTTTTTTAAAAAAATTGAAAAATCTAAAAAAAATCAAAAATTTCAAAACTTTAGGTACAATGCGCAGACTAAAGATATTGTCGCAAAAGTGAAATATTTTACAGAATTGTTACTTATCCTCATTCACAGTAAATGAAAGGTACCCGTTTACGAAAATCAAAAATTCATTTTTTTCGCTCCACCCTAATGACCAATATTGCATGCCGATCCATTTCGGTGACAAAAAAATCATAAAAATAAAAGAAAACATTGAAAACCATTTTATAATTTAAGAAAAGTTCCTCAATTTTATTATTTCATTGGTTAGTTTAATAAATATTATTTCCTATGTAAAATTTGATTGAAATCTTACAGGAGGAATAACTTTTGTCAGTTTTTTATTTGTACAAAGAAAGTACATATTGCTTGAGACTTTGAATTGCTGAATTACATGAAAGTTATAATCGCTTAATTAAATACCTTAGTTTGCTATAAGTAGAAAACACAACGTTAGTAAAGCACAAAAGGTTGAAAAAAAAAATTTCCTTTTTTTTTTTTTTGTAAAACCCTATCCAGCCAAAACATCTTCCCTTTTTTTTTTATTAGAGTTCCACTTTTGGTTCCGTTTCTCCGTTTCATTTTGACTTCACCCTATACGCAATATTGTTACAATTCTAACAGTTGAAGAGGGTGTTAATGCTGATCATTTCCACTTATTTTGTAGAAACATTATTTCCAAAATGATAGGATAGGAATTATTTTTAGATACACTTAAAAAATCGGACAAAGTAAAAACTTTAAGATCGACTGCTGCTGTTTGTAATAAAGATGATCCTGATATACAAGTTGATCCAGCACTCCTTTTTTCAAACAATGGTGACTATTGCCACTAGGGGTGAAATGAATCTTGCAGATAAAATGTGTCATAAACTTTGTGCCTACACTGCAGCTTTATTTGAAGCTAAACAAGTGATGAGGAACATGTCAAAATCTAAAATGGATCACACAATAGTCAAATACAATCGAGTCTCGATTATTCAAGAGTTTGGGACCCATTGAAAACTTTGACATAAAGCAGGAATATTCGAGCTATAAAGCTTCGAGTTATTGAGACTCGACAAAAATGTGCGTGGTGAAGAATCTGATAACATGGTGCAGGCAGAGAGGTATGTATTGGGTGGAGACTCTCTCGTACACATCGCTTTCCTTGGTAAAAATAGGTATTGCTTTTTCTTATGTTAATTTTGTTGTTAAAGCGTTATGAGAGAAATATTGTTGTTTTTGATGGCTACACAAGGTCCTCAACCCAAGATGCCTCTCACTGACTATGCTATACGAAAAAAATTAGACATTAATTTCAGTCAGTGCATGCAATTTTTCGGGAAAAAGGAATACCCTTTGGCCCATGAAAAAAAACAAGCAAACAATGATTTTCCTTATAAGTGATTTATTGCGAAAAAACTGTTCTAAACATTGGTGGTGACGCTGATGTGGAAATTGAGTGTGCTGCAGTATCCTCATCTGCACATCTGCACACCACGGTAATAGGCGAAGACACTGATTGGCTGATTTTGCTCCTATATCACAAGAAGAATAATGGCTTCAGGCTGTGTTATCGTAATGATATGACGTTTGGATCAGCTCCCAACCCTATCTACGATATTCTGAATATGCAATCATCACTAGGTTGCGAAAACTACTCCTTCAAGCTTATACAGGCTGTGATAGTACATCTAGATTTTTTTCATTTGGAAAATCCCCAGTGTTTGTCAAACTGATGAAAGATGCAAAGCTCCGTCCTTTTCAAAGATTTTTTCCTCTGAGTTAAAATCGCACACATAAATTGCACTCACTGGGAGAAAAGCATTGCTTCACCTATATGAATCTCAAGATTTGGAATCTACAGACGTACTACGACATCGAATGTGGGTAGCGAAGGTAGCTACAGCCAAATTTTTTTATTGCCCTGTACTTTCTACAAATTAGCATAGTTACTGCAGACAAATATCTGGACAGCTTCTAAAGATAGGCTCAAAACAGAAGATTGAGGCTGGTACGTTAAAAATAACTAGTACTATCCAATACTTTGTGATTTACCACCGGGTTTCAGACTATCCATTAAATATGATTCCCTGTTCAAAAAAAAAAGCGCTACATTACGATGCGGATGCCAGGGTAATTTACTGCACTGCTTTACACCTTGCGGGGCATGTTAAATTAATGATTAAAAATCAAAGCTTTAATTGCTATGAGTATGATGACGATGGAAATGAGTAATTTGTAATTATTTGGTACTATTTAATAGAAGTTTTAATACTATTTAAAATATCTTAATTTATGCATGGAAAATATTATTTTTTGTCATGAAAAGCATAAACAAATTTGTATTAGTTGTATTTAGAGATAAGCATTTACACCATTTTGATATCCCCTTTTAAAGGTTTATAGGTTGAAAATGTAGGCCGCATATGGATCGAGGGCCTTAAGTTGTAAACTCTGGTTTAAATAGTAGTCGACTAAGTGAATTTCTGTTAAAATATGCAGAGAAACGTCTTTTTCAACCCAGATAAATGTAGCATTATACTAGAGAATTAAACAAAGGTGTTGGGTTAACGAGACGGCCAAGCTACCCACGTGTCGAGTTATCGAGGATCTATTTTCTTTTCTTGGAACGTAACCATTAAACGAAGCTCTTAGCCCATAATTATCACAGTTGGAATGCTAAATATGTTTTTACTATGCTTTTAGGAAGAATACTAGCTTACCTATTTTGAAGGTAGGTGTCAATCGCCCCCCATTTTCATATCTGATTTGGGGGTGTTCCTGTGACCGGATTTTGGCCATTTTTGGATATGGGTCATTCCATGTCAAGTGTATGAGGCGTTCCCACTCGACCCCCTCCGATTTTGATGAAATTTTTTTTGGATGTACATATAAGATCTCCATGAAGCCATACCAAATTATAACTCCATAAGCGCCATAATTCAGCCAATATAAATTATTTTGTAAAGGCCTCTTTTTTGTGTCTTGAAAAAAATAACCAAATCGTCAAGTTTGTGCTTTTATTGCTCGCGACCTAAGACGATTATATGGCTACAAATTTGGTGATTCTGATCACTGTTTAGAGTAGAATAGCCTACTTGTATGACAAAAGCTCAAAGTACTGTAGATTTTTTGCAATTTGCTGCCAAATTTTGTAAAAAATCATATTTTGGCAAATTTTGACCATACGTTATCAGCTTGTATCTGCTAAAAGAATGACTTTCTGAAGCTAATTCTTTCTTCAATTGTAGCCTGATAGTTCGTCTGAAAGGTGTGCAAGTGGCATCTTCATAGCTCAAATAATTGCTGAATTATGCGAGTTGAAATTCACGTCAAAAATGCTTTTCCTCAATTTTGTCTCAATTTCAAAGGGCAATATCTCAAAAGGGTCATCTTGAATTTCAATTTTTTTAAATCGTTGGAAAGAGCACACTTTTTCAAACCAAAAAACGTTAGTCTTATTTTTGAGACAAACCAGTTTCAAGGGGATATTGCAGATCAAAAATGTGTACGTCTATCCACGTGAAATCAAAGAAAAAAAGACATAGACCTTAAAAGTACATGTCAATCTGTTCTATTATAATTTACAGGAGATATTGTACTTATGTTCTGATGAAAAAATCTATTTTTAGATATTTTGAACTTTAGTTTTTGTGTGCGCATCCGTAAAAACTCAAGAAATGGCAAAAAAAAAAAGTTTCGTTTTTAACAAAAAGAATTATCTCTTTATCGCTGCTATAAGAGCTTGAGTCTTTTCCTAAGTGCTATTTTAAAGCTCTTGAAATAGAATTTTGGATGATATGTCACTTGGCAAGGTTGTAGTTCATTAATATTTCAAGGTCATAAAAAGCATTTTCCCATTTTTCATCATTTTTCTTTATGGGCAAATTGGAATCATACGCTGAATATCCTAGACACATCCTCAGCAGTATAAAAAATGGATTTTCAATTACTATTTATCATATTTTCAATCACTATTGTTGTCATTTACATGGCGGAAATAACTGCAATATTCAACTCTATCGAAAACTTTCGTTACTGCTTTTTAGAATAATGGCTTTGGAAGTCCCATTGTACATATTTTTATCACATACACACCATATTAATTGTTTTATTTATCTCATTTATTAATTACTAGCTGACTCGGCGAACTCTGTTCCGCCTTAACGGCAATAAATAAGCAAATTTTTGAATTTATTAAGTTTTTTTTTATTAGAAAATGCAAAAAAAAAATTAAGTACCTACATTAATCATTCATTATTGTTTCTGTATTTACAACCTATTTTACTTCGCTCCAGAAGCTGTCAGAACATGTACTTTATGTCGCTCGGCGACAGAGGCTCAAAAAACACGTCAATTAAAAAGATAATTTTTTCGGACTGTTTATCAACCGACTGCTCAATCCATAAATCCATCCAAACAAACTTTTGTATATGTAATAGTAGTAAGAAGAACAACCTCTTTAACTGCAGTCCAGGAGCTATCCCACCAAGCGCTTTCCACCTCTCAGCCGCAGAGGCGTAAAAACTCTTGACAATCGTTTCTGAGGGCTTATCACATATAAATTTCAAGGGAAGTAACACGTTTGTTTATAATTTACTTCACAAAAAAGTCAAATAACACTCAACGCACCGCTAACTTACAACCTGTTTACTGCGCACCGGAAGCTGCCAGAACGTGTGCTGTGCTTTATGTCGCTCAGCCATGGAGGTGTCCAAAAAAGGCTTAGTAAAAAGGCTTAGTCAATAAGAGTTTTTCTATTTATGTAACTGACACACATAAATTATAGCCTATGTCCGTCTCCTGGCTCTAAGCTACCTACCCACCAATTTTCAGCCATATCGGTACGTTCTTGAGTTATAAGTAGTGTAACTAACACGACTTCCTTTTATATATATAGATTTTTATTTTTAATTTTTTCGAAAAGGAAACAATGCTTTTTATGACCTCAAAGTATTAATGACACCTTCCAAACACGGACATCATTTCAAGTTTTTCCAAGGGGGGGAGGGGGAAAACACAATGCAATTTCATCAGAAAACAGCAAAAACCACTTATATGTAAATACATTGATTTCTCAAAGCCAGGGGGACCCCCCCCTCTGCCCCCCCCTAAATGACGGGCCTGCTTGCAAAGTGACATATCATCCGAAATTCTGTTCCAAGAGTTTTAAGATAGCTCCTTAAAAAAGACTCAAGCTCTTATAGCAGCGATAAAAAAATAATTCCTTTTGTTAAAAACGAAACTTTATTTTTTGCCATTTCTTGAGTTTTACGGATGCGCACACAAAAACTAAAGTTCAAAAATATCTAAGAAAGGTTTTTTTCATCAGAACATAAGTACAATAGCTCCTTTAAATTTTATTAGAGCAAATTGACATGAACTTTTAAGGTCTATGCCTTTTTTTCTTTAATTTTACGTGGAATAACGTACACATTTTTGATGAATTATTGGTAAGATTAAAGAAGAGTGAAAAATAACAGACGTTGCCAGCAAGTACAATGTTAGGCACAATGTCATTTCCAGACTTTAGAAATCATTTCAAACAAATGGAATGTGTAGCAAATGACAATGCCATACGATGTCTGCAGAAGACAGGTTCATGGTGTACTCAACAAAAAATAATTGATGCAGCACAGCTGCTGAGGGAGCAAAGCAATTTCTTACTACTACTGGCAAGCAAATATCCCTTAAAACTGTCGCTTTGCGTTTGCATGCAGTACAACTATAAGTCTGCTTTTCTGTTGTGTACATTCCATTGCTAAAAGTCAGCGCCCCGAAAAAGAAGTTGGGAAGACATACGAAAAAATTTGAAGTTCACTATATTGGTTCTTTCCCCTGAAACTCTGCTTCAGAACCCCACTGCACTTCACTCATCAAACCCTTTATCGAGCTTATCATTGCTGTCACGTGATCAAAACTGTTGGCAATATCAAATTTGCATATGGACAGCATATTTTACTACATCCTGCACTTATACTGTTTTCCTCATTTCCTTACCTTCCGTTTTGTGGCTGCTATCATTGCTAAAGCCAATCGTCCTTAGCAACTGTCCACCAGTGAATAAACATCTGCTTTTTTTAGTGTTTTATTAAAACTGTTTTTATTACGCATATACAAACTGAAAAACTATTACAAAATATTTTAAAATATCAGACACATAACTTTTTTTTTTCTTTTTAGAGCTGCAAGTACAAAAAAACCCATTAATATTTCTACTTGTGACACTGTACCAGTGTTAAGGCTTTTGCGAGTTTGGACAGTAAAATAATTTAGTTCTTATGATTTTTAGCAATTGGGATAACAAAGAGGGGGAAACTCTAGTAATTGGTTATGAAAGCTGAGCTAAAGTTAATAACGTTACAAAATCAGTTGTAACTCCATACTAATTGTCTCTAATTTTTTATCTTACCACTAAAGTCGACGGTTAAACAGAAGTTAAAATTACAGACATGAAAACAAAAATGCTAGAAATTTTAATTCTGGCATGCCTAATGAACTCAGCATACATAAATAAGAAGCAACACTTACTGGAGCATCTGTTGAAGATGGAGAAGCAAGTGATTTTTCAAAAAGAGCTGCCAGTGAAAATGCTTCCGTCTCATTTAACCTTGGATCATTTGGTTCTAGATCACATGCAGTTTGAAGAAACTGAACAGCCACTAAAAAAATCAAACAAAAAAAAATCAAGATAACTTGCCCTATATTATGTAACCCTATATTAAATAGCATACCTCCATTTTGAAACTACCGCCTTATTTTTTTCAAAGCAAGGAAAAATTAAAAATCTTCCGTCAATTGAAATTTTTTTCCAATCATTTTTGTGGTTGGGAAGAAAAAAAAAGACTAAAGAAAAAAATAATAACAAAACAACCAGCAGTAAAACCATTCTGCAGAACAGTCTTAAATGATTACTCATTTGTTGAATAATCTGCCCACACCCCTCCCCCTGTTATTTAAGGCCCCGTTATTGCCCTCCGGGTGTCACCCAGGCAAAAAAAAGAAGAGAAAACAAGAAGGAAAAAGAAAAAAAAAAGAAAAGGAAGCAAAACAAAGAAAAGGAGGAAGCAAAACAAAGAAAAGGAGGAAGAAAAACCCCATTTTGGGGGGAGGAGGGTTAGACGAGTGACACCCCTTTGAAGTGTGACACAAAAATGGTTTTAAGTATGAAAGATCCATCAATTCTAAATTTTTTATTCAACATGTACAGATGCATTTATTCTTTCAAAACCTGCATTTGCGCCGGCATACACTCTTCTGGAAGGGAGGGGGGACATCCATAACACATTTAAGAGGTTCGGAAAATGGTAGTATTTAAATCCTGATACGGTTTCGTTTTTTTTAATTCAGTTCGCAACAGGCTCCACACCCAGCGATACCCTTCTAGGAGATGGCACCCGAAATGTATTTAAAACTTTTATGAAAAGTAAAAATATTGTCTTTCTGAAATTTCGGGCACTGTTTAAAGTTATTTTTAATCTATCAAATCTTTTAGCATCGCTAGGGGGAGGGAGGGGGTGTCGTTTGCACAGGAGACACCTTTCCGTGGGTGACACCCAAAATGTATTCTGAAAAACACCAATATTTCCTTTCTGAAATTTCCTCCAAATTTTTTTCCGTTTTGTATAATTTATGCAACCCACTCTGTGGGGGGGGGAGGGGTTTGTAATGCATGATACCCTTTGGAGGGTGACCCCCTAAATATATTTAACAATTTTGAAAAGTATAAATGCATCGTATTTGAAATTTCACCTAATATTTAAGTTATGCATAATTTAGCAAACTCTGTAGCATCACTTTGGGGGAGGGGAGGGATAGTTTGGGCTGAGTGACACCCTGCTGGTGTAACACCTAAAGGAATTTAAATGTTTCAAAAAAATTCACTAGTTTAGTTATGATTTATTTGTTTTTTTACACATAACTAGTGCAATTTTGAATTCCTTGCAAAGTTTCAATTAATTTCCCTTCCAATAAAGTGTAAACTAGGAATTGATCTAAAAGCTAGGATGTTGTTACACACTTGTCACCAAATTTCTGAATCTGTATATGATTTCTATGAAAGAATGTAATGAATTTTTTTTTACCCATCTACTATTTTACATTTTAATGTGTTTATGATTGTCAATGGATCAGGAGATGATCAAAAGCTATACCAAAAGTTGGTTTCAATAAGTGAAAATGCATTATCTTTTCTCCTGCTTCGCTCTTCCTTTGTCAATTTATATCAGCAATTTATTGACCCAAAATATTTATTTATCTTTTCTTGAAAATATGTATAACTCTTTAAAAATTTTTGCCTATTTTTTCTGGATATTTTTTTGGCCCAATTACTACTGAAAAGGCTTCAGATTGCAGATTTTTATATGGTATATATATTTAAAAAATTCCTCCCCCTCCCCCTGACTCAAAGTTTTTCTTCAAGCACAAATGTGCGTCTCATGCCGGTTTTTCAAGAAATCTTTCATATATTTGTCATTTAATGTAAATTCGCTAGTGTAAAATTTCATTACAAGTCACTACTTTTGTACTTTAACCCACCGACGGTTCGGCAGTTCCAGAATTACATGTTAAATGGACATGATAAGACATCCAGAACTGTCAGGGGGTAAAATAAACTTACATTTTCCTTATGATATAAATATTAATAAATTGCTTATGGATGTTGTATGGATTTCATGTTATGAAATTTTTTTTTTCCTTTATTTTATTTTTTTGCGGTTGGTGGATTTTTTTGTGTGGTGTGTGTCACTAGTTCACATGCACCAGTTCAGGTGCACCAGTTCACATGGTAGTACATATGTACAAAAATTTTTGTTTGATTTCATGCAGAAGTTTTTGCTCTAGCACGGCCACAAAAACTGGTCACACACATACAGACACACACACACACAGACAGAGATTTTCCAAAAAGGGTCGAAATGGACTCAGCGCACCTCAAAACGTTCAAATCCATCAAAATTCAACATTCGAAAATTTTCACAAATCCAATATTTTCTTCTATATATTAGATATAGAAGAAAGTAACAAAGAGGAAAAGAAAAATGCAGCCGTACCTGTTGTATCAGCTAAATCGAGGATTTAAAAACTTTTTTCTCCTGAGCGTCGTTGCTCTTACGCCTGAAAATACCATAAGCTACCATAATAGTATACTGTCTTAATAAGCACAAAAGTAGCATCTGCAGATAAAACTTTTTCAAGTTGTGCGCCAAAATGTATTTGAATTAAATGAAATTTTTTCTGATTTTTTTAAAAAATATTTCCCATTCTCAAACGACCATAAAATTTTGTATTTGGTTAAAATACGTCACAAAGAGCTACCTGGTGGCGATAACTCAATTTTGTTAAAAAGTGCAGATACGACTTTTGTGCTCAGCACGGCAGTATAAGGAGAAGTGATGGTTCTGGGGCTCCTTTTGAAATTTTGAAGAATTTTAAGGCTGTCTTTTTGATGAAAAAGAGGAGGATGCTCTTCATGAAAAATTTCTGAAGCTGTAATATTAAAAATTAGGTCACTTTTGATGAACCTAGAGGAAGGGATTCAAGGCTTTCTTTCTGAAAATTTGTTGTAGCTGAAATCATGAAAACTATTAGTCTGTCCTTTGTGATGAAGGGGGAGGAGGAGGAGACAGTAGACACTTCCTAGGAAAAATGCTGAAACTGAAGTCTTAAAAAATAAACTTAAGCCATATTGGACAAATTTAGGAGAAGGTATTCAGGTTCTCTCCTGAAAATTTTCAAAGCTGAAGTACTGAATAATCAGAACTAATCTACACTTGAATTTTTGGAACTTCACTTTAATTTACAAATATTGTCGAGGGAAGACTATTGAACCAATCCTACCCCTATAAAAGTAGTTTAAAGAGTGGTTTTTAAAACTTAAAGTGCAAAAATTTCTGGGGAATTGCAAATACTTTAATCTAATAATATGACATCCTCCTGAATCATCTGAAATTATATTCACTCTCTCTCTGTTTTGGGCCTAAAAATTTAAGGGGCCGCTAAACTCAAAAGCCTTCTCAAGTTTTTGAGTTACTTTGCATTCATTTTATTCCATTTTGATAAAATCATAAAATGTGCAAGATTGTGTGAGTATTTTTTGTGTCTGCATGGAGGGGGGGGGGGTTACCTCAGAGCTAAGGGCCAGTTCGATAGACTAGTCCGGGCCATTTTGATGAGCCAATCCAGTCCTGGATGGATACAAAGCAGGGGTCAAGCTAGAGAGAAATGAGGTCCCTTAAAGGACCCTTCACAAAATTCAGTCACTCAAAAAGGGACCCTTCATAAAATTCAGTCACTCAAAAAGGGACCCTTCACAAAATTCAGTCACTCAAAAAGGGACCCTTCACAAAATTCAGTCACTCAAAAAGGGACCCTTCACAAAATTCAGAAACTCAAAAAGAGATCCTTAGTAAAATTCAGTACCTTTCACAAAAATCCCACATTCAAAAACTGACTTTTCACAGAAATCCGAATTTGAAGGACCATTGGGAATATTTCTTGCCCTGACTATTTTTCACAAAATTACAAATTACCTAGTTTTAACAAAATCCCAAAAACAGAACCTGTCAAATATCCTGGATTGACCACTGCAAAGGGAAGGTGAAGGAAAAGTGTATGAGCTGGACTATTTTCCCTAATATCTTCTCATTTGAAAAAGAATTCTTCCATAATAAAACATAAGTAAAAAAAGAAACACATTTCATTTTTACTTCAGTGTTGGCTGAAGTCAAACACTAGAGTTAAAAATAAAAAATAATACAAAGAAAAAAAAAGAAAAGAAAGAAAACGCAAAACTCCACGATTTTCTCTGATTTTTGACAGCTACAGTTTGTTAAGCCCTACAGTTTGTTAACAGCAGGAAGGAAAAGAAAGGAAGGTCGAGCCCTGATGCAAATATAGTTTTAGAATAAAATAGCGATAAAAATGCATTATTAGAAACCCTGATTTTGTATTACCATAATTTTTTTTCCTTAGAAGTAAAATTGAGGGAATGTGGTTGAATTTTACTTTATCCTGTGTTCTGTCTCAGCGAAACCGGAGACAGAAATTTATATGAATTGGAAAGGTCTTGCACCTATTGCCAAAGCTTCTACTACTGAATATATGTAGGCCTATCATATCCAATAGACATTATTTTGATCAACAATGAAAGAGAAAAATTAATGGTTGTTTTACAACTGCAAACAAAACTTCTTTCGACAGCACTCGAGAAAAAACACAAAACCATTTAAACTTATTTGCGATTTGAAAACTGAAGTACCTTATTATATTTTAACCAGTATAATTTGGAGCTTAATACAAAAAGTATTAAGAGCAAGAATCTGAGAAACTGTCACGCCTAGCATTATGAGGTAATGCATGACTTCTCAGATTTTTTCCGAAAATTTACCAAATGTTTATTATCTTATTGAAAGACCAAATCCAGAATGTTCTGCTCTAAAGTTGAGTTGTTTAGTTTTTATGGACCCCTAAAGGTGAGGCATTAAAAGTTAAGCAGATTTTTAAGACATGGAAGTTGCTGTGAGCCAAAACTCTTACCAGGAACTGTTTAACTCCAATTTTCTTTTTGTATATGGAATATAGAAGGTTTAAACTTTACAAAATGAATGTTAAATTTGTGGTAAGTAGTTGCCTTAAGGTCAGTGAAGGCCCTCAAAACAAGGCATTTTTGACGTTTTTTAGTGTTTTTGAAGTCCAAAAACAGTTTGTACATTTCAGTTGCCAAGGCAAAAGTAGTGTCGTTTGAAAGATCAGTGTGAGCACTTTAAAACAATGCATAAATAACCGAGGAAAGTTCAAAGTGCTTTTAGTTGCGTAAAGCCAAAATATGAAAAATGTCATATTTTACCGATATTCAAACGGTCATAACTTCCTCTGCCAACAACATATTGAAATATTTTTTTTGTCAATGTCATACTCTATTCTTTGTCTTAACAGAGCAGTTGAGTCCTTAGAGGCGAAATGTAAAATTTTTTTTTACAAAAAATGCACAGGAAAAAATACTTGTTTTGTAAAATTTTTTTTCACATTTCGCCTCAATAGACTCAACAGTTGTTAAGACAAAGAACAGCGTATGACATTGGTAAAAAAAATATTTCAATATGTTGTTGGCAGAGGAAGTTATGACCTTTTGAATATCGGTAAAATATTTTTCATATTTCGGCCTTACGCAACTAAAAGCACGTCCAACTTTTCTCGGTTATTTATACACTATTTTAAAGTGCTTACACTGGTCTTTCAAACGACACTACTTTTGCCGTGCCAGCTGAAATGTACAAGTTGTTTTTGGACCTCAAAAACGCTAAAAAACGTAAAAAATGCCTTGTTTTGAGGACCTTCACTGACCTTACGGCAACAACTTACCACAAATTTAACATTCATTTTGTAAATTTTCAACCTTCTATATTCTATATACAAAAAGAAAATTGGAGTTCAACAGTTCCTGGTAAGAGTTTTGGCTCACAGCAACTTCCGTGTCTTGAAAATAAGGTTAACTTTTGATGCCACAACTTCAACTTTCGGGGTCCATAAAAACTAAAAAACTCAACCTTAGAGCAAAATATTCTGGATTTGGTCTTTCAATAAGATAATAAATATTTGGTAATTTTTTGGAAAAAATCGGAGACGTCATGAATCACAAGCGTGACACTCTATCAGATTCTTGCTCTTAATTAACTCCCAGGTAGCTCAAAAAACGTTTAAACTTTTTAATCCATTGTCACAACGTTAATAACCATTTTACAACCTTTAAAAAAGGAAGTGTGCTACTTGGGCTCTTTTATGTCACTCTTAACTTCATCAACCAGTTGATTACAACTTCACTAGAAGTGTACAGTAGGGTGTCCCAAAAAAAACGAAAGTCGGAATTTTGTAACGCATACCCTCTTATTTTTTTCCTTTTACATCAAAACAATTGAAAAAAAAGTTTCATGCAATTTGAACAACGGTTACCTGTGCCGACTTGCATCCGAAAGTGCGAATTAGCCCTTTTTCACTAGGCCAAATCGAAAAAAACTTTTTTCGGAAATTCAAAATTTGATGCTGATAAAACGCTTCCCCTAGATCCCAACATGTCCTAAAAAATCATTTATCCAAATTAAAAAATATTTAGGTACCCCAAACGAGGTTTAAAATTCATAATTTTCTTCAAAAATTGCTTTTTTCCATGTATTTTGCAAACAACGAAAGATAAATTTTAAGAAATTATCAAGATGAAAAATATGAAGCATTAAGTATATAATTAGAGCTAAATATAAGTTTTTTCTCTCATTTTATATTTATGTCTCCCTTAAATTACTCAAAATTAAGGTTTTTTCAAATTTTAAGTTAAACTTTTCCTCTTTAAATACCACATTTTTTTACAAATGAAGTAAAAAACCAACGTAAATAAAGCACAAATGGGTAGAAAGAACAGCATGTACACCAGTACATGCTGTACTTTCTGCTTAATTTGTGCTTTATTTACGTTGGTTTTTAATTTCAATTATAGTTCAGCACAAAGCTTATTTGATCATTTTTCAAGTGGGGCAAAGTGAAATAGTTAAGTTTACTTGCCTACTTCAAAAGGAACAAATAGGAATTTTGTTCTAAAAATTTTTGTACATAAAGAAGAAATAATGTTTTTGTGATAATACTTTCGTTGAAATATTATTTTTCATCTTTGGCAGCTATTTTGAACTTTAAAAAAATGTGAAAAATTTCAAAAACTTCAAAAAAACATGGGGCAAAGTAAAAAATAAAATATTTTTGTTACGAAAATTTTTCATTTCGACGATTAACAGTAATTTTCATCAAATGAATGCGTAAATAAACGAAAAAAATAATTATTAACGAAAAATAAACGAATGAGCAAGTAAATGAATAAATAAATTAATTAATGTGTGAGAAAAAATAAATGAGTGAATAAAATAGAGAACGAATAAAAAAATGAGTTAATGAATGAGTAAATAATTAAGTAAAAGAATATAAATGAATTAATAAATGAAGCTATACGTCAGGGTTTAATAAATGAATGAATAAGTACATGTACACGAAATGAACTATTTCACTTTGGCCCGTTCTTTTTGTCCTGCGTGCACTTGACAAATAACATTGAACATTAAAAATAAAAAAATGCCTAATTTTAACTAAATAAGGACTGCACTGGATATCAGTAGTTCTCAATTAATAGTTTGAATGATAATTACAAAAATCTTATCCTTTTATAACAACAAGAAATATTTTTAAAAAACCACGAATATTACAATAAAGGTATCAAATTTTTAAAATGGCTTGTATAATTTTTTCGTTGATCTTTGGAGCTACTTTTTTTTGACAGGAAATAACTATCTGTGTAGGAACTTAGTTAAAATATTGCTAGCTAGGTTACACTGCAAGCTGGAAAAATATTTCACAATTTCACTTTGCTCTGCTATTTCACTTTGCCACATATTCCCCTACTACATTTTTTTTATTATTATTCATCTGCAAATGCTGTTTTGAAAGTTTGTTCTTCAGTGATTTTGGGACTTGATATTTTCTTTAAGTGTATCTGCAATTTAAAATTCACAAATGATGCAATAAATTAATAGAAAAAATCTAATATTTAGAGAAACATATAAATTTTATGCCTCGTGCTGGGAACCTAATTTCTTTAAAAAATTTGAATAAATGTTTGTTGAATATCAATATGATTGTTAAAAATGTTTATTGAAATTTTAAAAATTACAAATTATGCCGACTTGTGCTTGAAAGTGTAAACTAGTACTTGTGTACTGAGCCGTATCGAAAAAAGGGGGGGGGGAGGAAGTAACTAATTATTTAATTAGTTACTTCCTCATATCGCATATTTGTTACCTGTTATTTTATTATTTTGCAGAGAAAATAATTGATAGGTTCATATCATTCAAAAGATAGCCTTTGCGTACTATGCTCAAAATTGGTGATAGTTTTCTTAATAAGAGTCTGTCTCTATGGGCGAACACTTAATTCCTTGAAGAAAAAAGGATGGTCTCAGTATTTAGACCAGTAAATGATACAGCTGAAAAAGCTTTAAAAATGATGCAGGACTATCATGGTTTGCTAACAGTTGATGAGGAGCAAAAACAATTTTTGTTGTGTTGCATCCAAGAGCACCGAAATATGAAAACGATAGCATGTTTAGTAATGTTTGTTGTACTGTAATATTGTAGTAAATATATGTTGTAAATGATACAGCTGAAATCGTCGTCATTCGTTGTCATTTTTTTTTTCACTTTGTTTATTTTAACTATTTATTTATTTTACATTACAGATACATTTAAATAGGGGAGAGTGGTAATGAATGGGCCATGGTGATGAATGGGCCACTAACAATATATGAAAAAGTATTTGCATGAATTTTTTTTTGATACCACCAACAGATGTAGCTATTTGTTCTACTAAACTCATCCAATTTTCATTCGTTTGCGCTGAGCCATTTTCAAACTAGAGTGGCATGGTCAAGAATCTTACTGAAAAGTAAGTTTTTCCTTTTTTAGTAAAACATTTCCTAGCTAAAATGTACCAAGTATTTCACTGCATATATATGTATAAGTTAGTCTTTCCATATCTATAAAGTAATCTTAAGATGTATTTTGATGTTATCTAAATTCAATGTACTCGAAAAACCTAAATGTATTCCAAAACTATAGGTGGGGCTGAATGGGCTACTATGTCATGGTAATAAATGGGCCACCTATAAATATTGTTTTTCTTCCTTTTCTTTGGATTTTCACATTAATATGAAACACAACTGACTGTCATAGATAAAGATTACTGTCGTCAAAATAGGTTTGTAGTAATTTCTAAATATAATTTGCAGATCTATATTATATTCCTATAGTACAATAGACCTTTGGTCGCAGTGCGTGGCTTGAAAAAGCCCCCTCTCTCCTTGATATTATATTCCTCCCAGTACAATTTCAATTTCTTTCTTGGTAACTTTCGTTAGATATTTCTTATTTCCGATGTCTAGTAAATTAAAAAAAAATTTTTTTTGAATTTTGACAAGTTTGAAAATGAAGATAAAGTTTTTGAAAGTGATTTTTAACATTATTTTTGAAATATATAAATTTTGTTAAATCATAGTGTGTATTATCTGTTATTTTTTTACATATATTTGATGTTATTTATTTCTTACAATCTTATTATTTAGTCATTTTTCTGCTACAATTGGTATGCATCAGTTTTCTTTTAATTGCATAAGTTTTGATGTTTATATAATTTTAAATCAGTATGATTTTGTATCATCATGTCAAGTGCCACATTTATTTTGTCATATTCAGCAAATAAAAGATTAAATCCACATGTTTTCATTGAATTCATTTTGTGGCCCATTCATTACCTTCGATGGCCCATTCAACCCCATAGGTGGGGTTGAATGGGCCAAATTTCAAAATGTTTATTTTCTATTATAATTTATTATAGACAGATTATAATCCAACTTTTATGACTTTTTTAGATAGCCAGATAAGTAAAGTAACTAAAACACCAATTTAGAGTTGAAACAAAGTGTTAGAAAAAATTTAAAAAATTCAAAACCAAAAAGTGGCCCATTCATTACCACTCTCCCCTATTTAGCTCTATATGCTCTTCATGCTTCATATTTTTCATCTTGATAATTTCTTAAAATTTATCTTTCGTTGTTTACAAAATACATAGAAAAAAAGCTATTTTTTGAAGAAAATTATGAATTTTAAGCCTCGTTTGGTGTACCTAAATATTTTTTAATTTGGATAAATGATTTTTTGGGACATGTTGGGATCTAGGAGAAGCGTTTTAGCAACATGAAATTTTGAATTTCCGAAAAAAGTTTTTTTTCGATTTGGCTCAGTGAAAAAGGGCTAATTCGCACTTTCGGACGCAAGTCGTCACGGGTTACCCTTGTTCAAATTGCATGAAACTTTTTTTACAATTGTTTTGATGTAAAAGGAAAAAAATAAGAGGGTATGCGTTACAAAATTCCGACTTTCGGTTCTTTGGGACACCCTAGTGTACAGAGTCTAATATCATATAGATAAAAATAAAGTTACAAAAAATTACCCTCTAAACTTTCTCGAGTATTTGGAGTTAGGGTTTCATTACGGCACTCTTCTTTAAGATACTGGATTATACTGATGATGAGTTTCAGGTTTGACATCTAATTAAAACAAAGAATTCTTTAAAATACAGGTTTACATATTCCAAGCATATGCAAATAAAAGATAAGGTAAATTTTAATACAACACAAAATAAAAATTTCAGATTGAAATGAAACTAAAATTACGAAAAAATGTTGCATGAAAAATCCGAAGAATTCAAATGCATACTGAATAATGATAATTATATAGCTAATGATAACTGATCAAGTATAAAAAGTTTTCAAATGCTAAAATTAGTAGAATGAAATGCAACTTAAATTGGTGCAAATAAAAATGGTTAAAAATGGCAGCCTTTTTTTTTTTGGCACAACTGCTATAAAATCAGTCATAATTTCATAGAACAAAACAAAAAGAAAATTAAGTAAGAAATATAATTCCCTTTAAATTATTTTCAAACAACGCCAAAGAATTACTTAAAGTCTGCTTGCAAAAACAAAATTTTCAAAACCAGTCACCTGATGGATTCATATAAGTCTACCATCAATCAGATTCAAAATAAAATGTTGAGTTCGAACCTTGTTTCTTTGCTAAACCAACATTATATGTGTTTGATTGGAATTAATACATCTAATATATTTGCATCATACAATGTACAAACTACACTACAAATTGAAGGGCTTGGGAGATGAAGGGGTTATTTAACAAAACCGAAATTCCGAATAAATAAAGTTTAAAGTGTCATTATTGCAGAGTGTGTTTAAGTAATTAATTTTTAATAGTAGCAAAACTTTCTACAATGATATGCATATAAGAATGCTCAAAATATGGTAAAATAATTGACTTAAATGTACTTAATCACAGTTTGTCAATAATTGGGAAAAAAAGCTTTCTCTTAGTTTTCTTCTCTTGACTATAGTGACAAAATAACTACAGAGCCATTTCATGCTCTGACACTTAATAATCATAATTAAAAATAAAAAAATCAGGAGTTTTGAAATATATATTAACAATTTATTGTTCTTCAATCTAAGATTTAAAGTTTTTTTTTTTTAATTTAAACATCATAAAAACAATATCATTTAAAGAACCTTTACAAAAAGTTCAAATAAGCTATTTTTTCTCCTAAATATATTACACATTTAAAAGAATTCGTTTTGAGCTATAAATATAACTGAAATTGGCTACTTTGGTAGTTAGGCAAATTTCTTTTAATAACACTAATTCTTACATAAGGAAAATTTAAGTAGCAGTGTTATTGGCAAATTTACTTCTTTACTTAAAATATTACTATATTATTTTTTTTTTTCAATTTTAACATAAATTTTTGGACAAAAAATTTTGTCAAATATTATTTTTTTCACTAATTAACAGGATATAAAAAATCATTTTTTTTAACAAAAAAAAATTTGATTTTTTTTATTTAAATCAGATTTTTTTTACTTTTTCAAAAATATGATGGAAATTTGTTATTAATTAGTTTACCTATAAATGTAATTAAACATTAAATTGGTACTGTTTTTTCAGAATAGAGAATAATAATATTTCAAGTATTACATTACCAAATAGTTTTTGCAATGTGTTATAAAACCAATTTAATGCAAATGCATATGATTCAAATCAAATTTAATGTAGAAGATACACTAGTAAATTATAAAACGCAGGGGAGAATAGATAGGCTTTTATCAGCTGTCTTTTCCTCCATAGGTTCACTTCTTTTGCATTCATAAGTTTTTTCCCTAACGCCAAAACACGTATCTACGGAGAACTTTCCCGTGCTTTGTCCATTTGTTCCAATTCTAGGTTACTTTCTGCTGAGCTTAATTACTTGAAAAGCATTGCTATGGACCGGAGGTTCACAGTCAGTGTCATAGATAACATTTATAAGAAATTAATCAATCCTACTGGTCGAAATCAAACGCCTAATTGTGAGAACTATTCCAACACCATTGTTTTACAATATTTTCCCAGAATCAGCTTTCAAATTGCCAGAATTTTAAAAAAATTCAATTTTTCTGTCGCCTTTGCTCCAGTGAATAAATTACAATTTTCGCAACTCAAATATCCAGTTCAGGGTCTTGATAGATGGGGTATTTATAATATTTCATGCCAGTGTAAGTTAACTTATATAGGACAGACACGACGTGCTCTAAAATTCCGTGTTAAAGAACATGAAAATTGTGTTAAAAAAACAGGATTTCAAACACTCTTCCATTGCCCAACACTGTTGGTCATGTGGCCATATTTTTGATTTTTCCTTTGCAAAAATTATCCATAGTTGTTCTTCGATTTTTGATTTAGATTTTTGGGAATCCTATTATATCTGGAAAAATTCTGATTTAGTTGTCAATGATCTGTCTAGCACCCCTCCTTTCCCTAACATTTGGAAATCTTTTACTTAAAAACTTTTTCGTCTATGACGTAATCTTTGTTGCACAGCTGTCGTGTTTGACCCATTACATAATAGTTTCTGTGTACCTTCTCTTTTTGTTCTGTTTATTTACCCTCCCGTTTCTTGCATTCCTTGTTCACTTGACTGTTGTCAGTGAACCATCATCTTTTTGCACTGATGATGGGGCTTCATTTATAATAGCCCCGAAATAGCTATTTGCTAGAGTTTTCTAACTCTTTTTTAACATTTTATTTGTACTTTTTTTGGACATATTGTCTTGTATTTTTAACTTCACGTATCTACAGTTTTCTTGCCAATTAGTGCTTTTTAACATCGTTCTTTTTTTATCTTTTAAACTGGGCAGTATTGTATGAGATAAAAGCCAAAAGAGAATTAAATGAAAGAAAATCAAAATATGAAATACATGTTTTTTTCGATTAAAATTACATCAGATTTTAAAAAACTAAGTCTATAAATTTATTTAAAATATATATAAAAAACTAAGTTAAAAAACTAATCTTTGTGTACAGAGATGGCATTTTAAAATCAGACAGCTTCCAATTATTTGCTCACTTTTTGATAAAAGGACATAAAATTAGATTCAAAAAAAGGAAAAAAAAATCAGCTAAACTATAATTATATGAAAAAAATCTTGAGCCTTTCATTGGATAAATAGTTTTTGAGCATAAATTTTATGTATATGCTTTATTTATTTTTTTCTCCCAAGAATTCATGGTTGAATCAATATTAATTTTAAGTTAGCTCTTTCCAATTTATACAAATATGCATTGCATATAACAGTGATAGGCAACCTGTCGAGGTCGTTCGAGGCCATTTTGAGTCGATTGGGGTAATATTTTAAACCTTGCCTTCTCTCTGAGTAGAATTAATAACCATTTATTTCTGGGACAAAATTAGGTTCACTGTCTAAAACAAAACTAATTTGAAAACATTTCAAAATTTTGCAGTCAGTGGAATTTTTTTATAGTCCCAATTTTATCAGTTTTGAAACATGCTATTTTCTTGTGTCTGAAAATATTTCGATGATGGTTAATATGACATAATTTCAGTATTTAAAGCAACTAAATAAATATCATAGTATTTTTTGACAGTCTCAACCTAATAGTGTATACAATACTTTCCTTTATGGAACATGGTGTATTCAATAATATCGTTATGGCCCCTAGGTTTCACCCATCTAGGGGGTGACACCCGGAGCGGACCAAAAGAAAAGAAAAGAAAAGAAAAAGAAAAAAAACAGAAGTAAGAAGAAAAGGAAAAGGAAGAAAAACACCATATTTTTTATGGGGGGGGGGATTTTTTAGCCGGGTGACATAACTGTGAAGTGTGATATTAAAAGGGTTTCAAGTGTTTATAAAAGATTCTTCAATTCTGCATTTTTTTATTCAACATGTACAGATGCATTTAATCTTTCAAAACCAGTAGTATCAGTACATGTGCATTTGCGACGGCAGACAAACTTCTGGAAGTGAGGGGGTGACACCCATAATGCATTAAAGAGGTTCAGCAAATCTAAATATTTAAATTCTGATCTACGAGGGTTAACAAGAAAGTACGGTCTCCTATTTTTTTTAAACTACAAAATGACATTTATTTACTAAGTATGATACATCGTTTGAAAGGCCAGGATCTTGGCTATTTTTCAACATAATCGCTATTTTTATGGGGAGGAGGCTTCAGCTTTAAATCTGCACCTTAATGATTGGGTTTTAGTTAAATACGAGTCCAATCCATATCCTGGACTCATCACCCAGTTAAACAAAGATGAAGCGGAAGAAACGTATGTACAAAGCTGAAGGTCACTTTAAGTGGCCAAGAAAGGAGGACAAAATATTTTATATTGTTGAAAATGTTTTGAGAAAAATTTCGCCACCTGTTCCAGTTGGGAACAGGGGACTGTTCACATTTAAGGAAAATATTTTTAAAAATGTATTTTGTTTACTTTTCCCTTTTTATGTTATACCTCCTTGTTATGTTCATAATATATAATTTTGTCAATAAATCAACAAGTTAAACAGCCTTTTAAGACATCTATTTTGTGTCAAACGTTACCTACTTTGCACTTTCTACGTCCGACACCGTAGGAATTTTTTTTTTTTTTGCTGTTTATTCTTGGATAAATTTGATGAAAAAGGTAAAATTATTCATGTTTCAACTTTGATCTTAAACATTCAAGTGGTCAAAAAATTAAAAACAGTTCATTGAGCTGAATCTTGGGTTTTTGCATGGTAAGAGAATTTTCTGTTCCCCTCGAGTCTACGTCTGACACCATGAGGTTTTTTTTTTTTTATATTTAAAGTTTAAGCTTTCTTCATAAATTTCAGAGGTTTTTTGGTTGTTCCTAAATGCATATGTATTGAAAAAAAAATTGGTTCAATTAATTTATTTTTACCCTGAAAATTTTACGATAAAAACCGTCCGACACCGTGGAATTGCCCTGAAACAATCCATTCAGCGTTTAAATTTTAGACTCATAAAAGAACAGTTGATTTTGCTTCAAAAAACTATGAAAATTTTCATTTATGTGCCTCCTAACAAAGAGTAATTTGCTTGAAAAATGAGTAAAATTCGAATGTCATATTGGATGCAAAGAGATATTTTTCAAAATGAAAGCGTCAAAAGTATAAAAGCAGTAAATAGAATAATTTATTAAAGTCAAATAATTTATCAGGTCTATATGATGAATGTTATGAATAATCACCGACATGTTCGCCAAAAACTGGGAGGAAAAAATTCGGAAGTAAGGAGATGTAGCAAAACTGACAATACCCGACTTTCAATATTACCAGACGAAAAAATACATTAATTCCTGTATATAACCGAAACGCTACCCCTGTAAGCATCAAAAGAAAAAAAAATCCAGATAATTTTCTGCCCAAATAAGGTCAAAAGATCCCACCAAAGACATGGTGATCATTTTAAACAACTGATAACTATCAGAAACAATCTCATTTTTTCTCTAACCCTAGCCATCTGTTTGCAGTTCTAAGTTCAATTCCTAGATATATGCTATTATTATTATAATTATTTTCTTTTATTTAAGTCATGAGTGGGTAGAATAATCCTTATTCTGCTAAAACAGCAGCATATCAATAAGCCATTTTAATTTGCATGTGATAAAACTAACAAGCAGAATTATCAAAACAAAACAACTACCTTTTAAGTTGTTAATTTTGTTAAAAGAAAACGCTACATTTGACTACATTAAAGATTTATCGCTTGACACCACACGCAGGAAGTGTGCAGATTTTTTTTGTAAAATTAGCAGATTTGTTTATAAGCCGATTCCCTTCTTTAACTTCAGAAAAGGCCCTAAAAATAACGGGCTTTTACACAGATATAATGCTATGTAATATTTTGATTTCAGATTTACTTTTTTAACGAATAATTTGTGAAAGGTCCGTTTTGTTTCATCAGCATTTTGTGAAGGGTCCGTTTTGCTTGATCAAAATCTTTGTGAAGGGTCCGTTTTGCTTGATCGGATATTTGTGAAGGGTTCGTTAACGGACCCGAATTTTCTCTGACCAGACCCCTGTTGAATCTTACGAATGCTCCAGAATTTTGCTCGAAAATTTCATTTATAATTTTTTACTAGAAATAAAATGATATTTCATTTATTTGCCTCCTAACTAAGGGTAATAAGCATTAAATGAGAAAAGTTCAATTCTCATATTTGATGCAAACCGATTGCATTCTTCAAAATGAAGGAATCAAAACCATAAAAGCAACGAATAAGAGAATTCATTAAAGTAAAAAAATCTTAGAATGGCATTTAAACAGTTATATTTGATGAATATTATTATTAATTATCGGTATAATCACCAAAAATTTTGAATAAGCAAAAAATTTTGGAGGTACTGTGATAAACGAGTAATGAAAAATATTTTATTTCCGGTATTTTGGAAGAGCAAAATACCGGAATCAAACAAGAAAATACTGGAACACAATCACCCCGATAGTAAAACCCCAACCCTAGATAGAAATAATGTGTTTGTCATAGATTTTAAAAATGAAATTTTTAAATAATAATACAAAAACAAAGTCTTTTATATGAATCTTTAATACTTTTGATGCCTGTAATGTGAAAATGGCGATCTTTGTGCATATACTATGGGAATAGGATTTTTCACATTTTTGATGTTTACAACATATTGTTAAGAAGTAAACAAATAAAAAAGTTTTATTTTTATTAATACTATAAAATATAAAAAACTTAAACGCTATCCTGGGCTTTTTAAGAGTCATACGTCAAGATGTTAAACCATTGCCCAAATTTCACTTTTGTTTCAGAGATTTAGTTATACTATACATGTAACATTTCTAATTCATATTTCTAGTGCAGTTAAGTCCAGTGGGGGCTTGTGACTCTCAAACCTGGGGGTATTGCAATGTTTTTAATTTAACGAAAATGTTATGCGTTGCTCAATATGCAAAAAATAATTAGTTAATAAATCACCAATACTGAAATAATAGTCATTAAACACATATATAATATATGAAGGGCCAGGGGGAAAAAAGATGAAAGTCACTTTTTCGTCGATTTTGAGATATTAGCACTATTTAGAGATTATGAAGGAGCTCTATCATCTGGTTGAACAACAAGGGGAAAAAAATATTAGAATCGACTGAAAAGTGCATGAAAAGATTCGGGGTAAGGGGGAAAATAGATGAATGTCACAAGCGCGGATGGAAGAAAGATGAATGTCAATTTAAATTTACCGGTAGAGGGCAGCTGTGTTGTCGAAACCTCCTAGCAATCAGCTTATTACTCACTAACTTGTTGAATGGTGCATCGCTAAATTCATACTGTTTTTGTGGCTTATTGTTTTTCCTGAATTGCTAGTGTATAAAAAGATAATATTGGGTACTAGCATCATGGATACTCTAGATTCTGCAGCGAGTAGTGATGAGGTGGGGAAAGTTTCGGCGAAACTGACAAAAAAGAGGAAACCAACTGGGAGAATGAATGAGGTTATGAAGAAACTAAGGATATCTTCGCATTAACCAGGACCTGACTGTAAGTGTTGTCGGCTTAAATATTTTCAAACTGTATCTAAATTTGCGAGGATGAAATTGACAAAGGAGTTCAACGAAATTAACTCCTATGACGAACAAAGTTCCTTTCTTTCTGGACTGATTACTGTGCTACCTGTGCAGAAACGAAAGAGCATGGAAGGCAGTAGTCGCGAAAAAAGGCTTCTTACGCTTTTAGAGTGAGTGTCGATGTTGATGGGATCAACAGAGATTTTCCTGTTTGTTTCAAGGCGTTCACGTCTATTTTTGGCATTACGCCTAAACGAGTACAGACCATTCAACAATCATTAACTAAGAAGGGTTGCAGTCCCAAAGATAATAGGGTTAAACATGCAAATCGACCTCATAAAATCACGGATCAAAAAATCACAGATTCTGGTTGTTACATGGACACTGAAATCCTTTGGAAAAACCTAAGAGGGGAAAAATGCAAGAAAACGTCCTGCTCCACGTAGACCTTTAACTAACCTGTATGATGAACCATTGCTGATTTCTCAACCAAAGTTCAACGACTTGCAACAGCTAAAAAAAATTTGGTTAACCCTGCTGCGAAGGCATTCTTTGAGAATTTGTCCACCTTAAATCCAGCAGCTGTTCACGATGACAGCGAAGATGTATACCTGGATTACCCAGATGACTAAATTTTCATAAAATTTTTTGTTCATTGTCAGTTGATTACTAACACCTATTAGGAATTGATACACTAAAAAAAAGGTACGATTATATTATAAAAGGAGTTAATAGAAATCAAACTTTGTTTTTCATTTTTCTCGAAATCACTTTTTGGACACTTTCATCTTCTTTCCCCCTGACACGACGACATCGAAGATGTATACCTCGATTTCCCAGATGAATAATTTTCATAAAATTTTTTGTTCATTGTCAGTTGATTACTAACATCTATTACGAATTGATACACTAAGAAGAAAAGGTATGATTATATTACAAAAGGAGTTAATAGAAATCAAACATTGTTTTTCATTTTTCTCGAAATCACTTTTTGGTCACTTTCATCTTTTTTCCCCCCGGCCCTTCATATGTTTACTTAATGCAAACAAATGGGAAAAAAATAAACATTTAAAAATTAAGTACATTCTTCAATCTTTTGATGTGCATATTCTTTTATAACTTTTTCATTAAAATTTTTAATGTTATTCATCTAACTTTTTCCTGCACTGAGCATAGCTAAGGCAGATAACCTATTTTCTAACGTGTTTCGAGTAAATGTCTCTATTAAACTTTCTCTGTTGCGACAACTTTCTGCTCGTCGATGCCTGCGAAGTGTTTAATTCCGGAACATGGCAAATTTTCTCATATCATTTTTTTCGAACAATGATAACTCTGAAAAAGAAATGTCCTGCAAATACTCAACACTCATCGTTTCATACACTACTAAAGTTGAAAAACATTTCGTTGGAAACATCAGATAAAAAAACAGTAAAAAGAAAATAATCAGTATGAGTATGCGAGCAAACGGTCACTAAGACATTACAGGGAGCTGCAACGGTTGCAGCCCACAGCACGGTTGAACAATCCTTCCCCCGAATGACCATACATCACTCTGAGAATGGGTAGAAATTTTTTTAGCAAGCTCAAAGGAGCTGATCGCTGTGCAGCGCTTTTTGGGAAAATATAAGAATTTTTTCTGCACTTTAGTTGAGGCCATAAGATTGACTTGACTGATAATTTAAAAGCGTATATGGGTGTGTATTAGGGTGGATCGAAAAAATTTTTTTTGGAATTTCAAATCGGCCCGGGTGAGAAAAGTTGTCCACTAGGACCAAACAATTACCTGTGAAATTTGAAGTTGATCAGATAATATCTTCAGGGTCCGCAAGGAGGTCAAAGTTCATAAATTAAGCCCAAAAATGCATTTTTTCTACTTAACAAATACATTAATTTTTAATAATTTTTTTAATGGGTCAGGGTGAAAAAAGGTACCCAATGAGGTGAAATAGTATGATATAAAATCACATCACAGTCAGATAAAATCTTCATGCTCTACATAATGGTCGAAATTTGCATATTTTTCCCAAAAATAGTGATTTTTCATCATAAATGAAAAAATTTACTTTCTCTTTTAAAATCGACCACGGACAGAAAAATTGTTTCATACGATTAAAACAAGTCATAAACGCCACAAAAAGCAACTGATCCTGTGATTCGCTATCTACCAATCTCAATTCATTTTAGCAAACAAAATTATGTACTTCGAAGAACGAAAAATCAATCAACATGAAAAATAATACTCAAAACATTGACAAATGGCACTCCTGCAGATGTTTTATTATTTAAAATTTATTAAAATACTCTGGAGTCCAATCATAATTCGAATGAGCCATATGCGGTTCACAAACTGCAGGTTTCCAAGCTCAGCTCCACGGTACAGTTCAAAGTTGAACTCCGTGGATTTCTAACTGTTGGAAATCATTATGTTTATGCTTCTGATATTGTCAGAGTAACGTCTTTTTACACCATTTCATGCCAGATGTTGATATTTTACGAGTGCGAGAATGTCAGATTTTGTTTCAATACTTGGAGAATCCATTCTCATTCTAGTAGAAGTCTCCTCAGTCAATTACTTTATACGCTATGAAATAGTAATATCTTTCCCAATGACGAGAAAATATAACTTTACATCCTCTGGGTAGGTGCTGCAATCTGAATGTTACTTCATTCACTCTGTAACTTGGTTGTACTAAATTTCAAAACATGTCACTGAAATTGAAGCACAAATAGCCAGCTGTGCCACTGGTAATTATAAGAACAACGCCTGTTATGTCCCTCAATTCTTCGGTACTCATCACAAAATTAAAACAAAACGAGAGCTATAAAGGAGCGAATTCGGGAAAAGTCAAACGATGAACTTTTTTTTCTCCAATATATCATCTTGGCCATGTGGTTATTTCATTTGAGAACTGTCGCGCTGTGGGGCATTTAGACCCCACACTTCGTGATATACACAACCGAAGTTTCTGAGGAATGAGGAACTCCCATATGGTTGGATCTCATTTGTAGCTAAAAACATATTAACACCCCAGTTTACGTCAAAATACCATGTCCTGCTTACTAAAATTTGAGATTCTCAGTCTTAGACTAGAATTAGAGATTATTTACCAAATAATTTCTGAGATAAGGAACTAAATGTTCGATATTCTGACATTCTCGCACTCGTAAAATATCAACACCTGGCATGAAATGGTGTAAAAAGACGTTACTCTGACAATATCAGAAGCACAGACATAATGATTTCCAACAGTTAGAAATCCACGGAGTTCAACTTTGAAATGTACCGTGGAGCTGAGCTTGGAAACTGCGTAGTTTGTGAACCGCATATGGCTCATTCGAATTATAATTGGACTCTACAGTATTTAATAAATTTAAAATAATAAAAAATCTCTGCAAGAGTGCCATTTGTCAATGTTTTGAGTATTATTTTTCATGTTGATTGATTTTTCCTTCTTCAAAGTATATAATTTTGTTTGCTAAAATGAAATGAGATTGGTAGATAGCGAATCAAAGGATCAGTTGCTTTTTGTGGCGTTTATGACTTGTTTTAATCGTATGAAACAATTTTTCTGTCCGTGGTCGATTTTAACGAGAAAGTAAATTTTTTTCATTTATGATGAAAAATCACTATTTTTGGGCAAAATATGCAAATTTCGACCATTATGCAGAGCATGAAGATTTTATCTGACTGTGGTGTGATTTTATATCATACTATTTCACCTCATTGGGTACTTTTTTTCACCCTGACCCATTAAAAAATTATTAAAAATTAATACAAATACAAATGTGGCGACCAGCAACAGGCTCTGGGCCCAACTTGGCTGATCCTAGTCAAATTAAAGACCCCAATGAAGATCAATGGCCCTCTTAAAGCCATCTACTCCATTGCTCTTTACCGCCTCTTCCGGTAAGCTGTTCCAAGTTCCCACTACCCTGCTAAAATAGTAATTTTTTCGAATTTCAAGATTAGCCTGAGATTTAAACAGCTTAAAACAATGACCCCTTGTCCTGCTTTCCGTGCGAAAATCTAACCCCGTAACATCATTCATTTTAATAAATTTAAACAACTGAATCATGTCCCCTCTGGCTCTCCTTCGCTCAAGACTATACATATTAAGCATTCTAAGTCTGGAATCATAGTCTAAATTAGAAAACCCATTTACTAACCTTGTAGCCCTTCTTTGTACCCTTTCCAATAAACTAATGTCTTTCTTCAGATAAGGAGACCAAAACTGAACTGCATACTCCAAATGAGGTCTTACCAAACTTCTATATAGAGGCAGAAGAACCTTCTTAGATTTGTTTGAAATAGATCTATTAATAAACCCAAGCATCCTATTGGCTTTGTTACTAGCTATGCTGCACTGTTCACTAAACTTGAAGTCCTGATTTATTAAGACACCTAGGTCCATAACATTATCTGCCCTAATGTATTTGTTAAGTAGAAAAAATGCATTTTTGGGCTTAATTTATGAACTTTGACCTCCTTGCGGACCCTGAAGATATTATCTGATCAACTTCAAATTTCACAGATAATTGTTTGGTCCTAGTGGACAACTTTTCTCACCCGGGCCGATTTGAAATTCCAAAAAAAAATTTTTTCGATCCACCCTAGTGTGTATGTGTAGCGAAATCTCCCTTTGATGACCAACTATGGATTTTGTATTATTTATATTCACTCAGGATCAGCTTAAAATAATAATGTGAATGAATTAATTACTAAAAAGCGTATTTTTTGGAAAAAGTACTGGGGGTGCTGCAGCGCTTATGTACGAGCCGCCACTGGTTAAGTCAGTTAACTGAATCAGTGGTTATTTGAATCAACCACTTCAATGAGTCAAATCGTCAAAAACAACACAAAATCTATCTTTATTGAATCAAAACTGTTTAGAAAAAATATAATTCATTGGTGACTGCCAATGGATTATTCAACATAATGTTGAATGGTATATGTATATTAATACACTAGGTGGTGACTTACCTCCCAGAGAGCAATGAATCCCCCCCCCCTTCTCAAACACTATAAAATTCCCCAACAAGAGAAAAAATAACCTGAAAACAACCATTTACAAATTTTAATAGTGCAGTTTGTGCCATGACCCTCTTTCTTCATAATGCATTAATTTTGAAATTCCAAATTATTTGATTTTCCACAAAATTATTTGGATTTTCACAAAATTAAGTGATCGGTCACAAAATTATTTGGTTTTTCACAAAAATAGGGACCTGTAAAACTTCCTGGATACATCCATGCACCTTTAGCCTTTGATACAATACATCGTTTAGAAAATGACATAGCTGAAAACGTTAATTGAAACAAAAATTCAACTTCTTTTTAATGAAAAGAGATCATAGTTAATAAGCTAACTTAATGCAAACATACAATAGAATCACAGAACAATTAATTCATTGAAAGCTGTAATTTTAACCTTCCTAACATCTTTTAGTAGTTTTTGGAAGTATTTTGTCAATCCTTTACAAACAGTACATAAAATATAACCATAATACATGAAAGAACAAGTTTTTCTTTACCTTACAAATTATGATCTACAAAAACAAAACTTACAAGCTCTACACCTGCAGAACACGAAGGGAATAATTCTGAAAGACCTAAACGAAAACCTAACAGGAAATCAAGTTATGCTAAATTGAGTTAGTTTATTTCGATAATAATCATACTTTGAAATACTTTAGTAGCAGTAAAGAACATCTATTTGAAAATCCAATTAAACCTATTTTGTACTACAAATTTATCTCCTACTGCAATCTGTTCTGAATTCAGTATGATTTTTTAATTCAGATCGTTTCTAAAGCCTGCTGTGCTAACAAATTGTTTTAAAAATGTGAAATCTACACACACACATCAAACCAAAACTTGAGCATACATACGTTCTTTCGTAAATTTTCAGTAACTAAACATCACAAAACAGCGTGAGAACAAAATAAAAGCTAAAATAATACAAATTAAAAAAAATAAACTTACGCTGGAAAAATTATAAAATCTTGACAATACAAAAAATATCTCCTAAAATTTCAATCGACTTCGTGCAGCACCACACTAGGAACATCTGACGGAACAACGAGAGTGAAGTTAAAACCCGCTTCTTCGGTTAAGCACTCCGATTGGACAGTTTATTCCACGGAGTAGAAAGAAGGAGAGAAATGTTCTACGGATGCGCTAGTTTGAAAGTGGCAACGAATTCTCACCCGCCGCCAGAGGACGCTAGCTGAAACGCTCCCTATCTCCTACGGGAATCAATGTAAATGATACTGAATCTGTCATCTTTTTAAATGCTGCTACCCAAGCAGCAAAGGTACGTTTAGTAAACGTCAACAAAAGGTCTGTCGAAAGCGTCAATCAGGGCTTAAATTTTTGGGAGGGGGAAAATTCTCAATTTGCCGAATGGAACTTCAAAATGTGCCGAATGAAAAAATACGAGTATGTAAGCAAACCTTAGTGTCTTATATTTTTACTGTTTTTCGAAGTGGTTCTGTAAATGCTGAAAACAACTAATAACAATACTTGTATCTTTGGTAAAGCCATGGCCGCACTAGATCAATACTGGCCGTAACAATCGCTGAATTTTGTGGAAACTGAGGAAAGTCACGTAAAGTTCTGTGAGGTAGCGCCATCTTGCGCTTTGAATCTGAAAATTACTTGATGTTACCTTGGCGCGCTTGGCATATATTTGAAAATGCATCATCGTTTTAGCTTGACAGTTTTTCGCCAGTATTTCCGCTTTCAGTTTGAAAACACTACGGAATAGCTTTTTAAAAAGTGCCGCGTTTTAGTGTGGGATTATTTTTTCATTTTGTTTTTTTATTCCATCGCATTTTAATTCAGAGGTGATATTTTTTTTTTTAATTTAAAGCGCCGCGTTTTATTCAGGGAATATTTTTTGATAGTAGAAATTATATTTTTGTTTATTTATTTATTTTTGTTATTTTCATACATGGGTGTGAAAAGAACAAAAACACATTAATACATAACAATTAGTAATTATTTATTTGATACATTTTATACACAAAAACTTTTAATTATATTTCCTTTCACGAAATTATAACATAAATTCATATTGAAGCTTTTCAATTTGCCTCTAGGGAAAAAAGTGCCCAAATTCTTTATAAAAGATTAATAAGCGACCTTATTTTTCGGAGGTTAAAAATGGTGGTGCACTAATAAATCGGAAATCATCGGGAGTCGGCAACTTTTCAGTTTATACTGTATGTCAATCTTGGCCGATTAATTAGCTTTAATGTAAAAAATATGTTTGCAATAAAATTACTTTGCGAGCTTAGAATATATGTAATGTAACTAACTATGCTTAATGATTTTTGCCAACTAATTGGCATTTATTTTATTTGTTTATTTACTTATTTATTTGTGCATTTATTATTATTTTTTTTTAACAATAACGATGTTACTTACGGCTTTCACTTCCCGTTGAATGGCATTTGCTCCTTTTCAGAATGAAGGAAGTGCGATAAATATCCTTAGAAAGCTCTTGCGAGAATGCGTAAAAATAGATCTGATGCAAAATCTCGTGAACACGATGATCAATATTAAAATAAAACTATTTAGGCCCTTTTATTGTTTTTTGCTTTTTTCCCAAAGTCATTACGAAGTCAAGTAATCTAAACAAATTCATTTTCAGTAAGCTGATAATAAACGACTAAAATACAAAACATAAAAATTTGCTCTCATATAGTTCAAAATTACTTACAAATTGAGATCTAACATTTTCTAACCATGGTGATATCATTAAAAAATTTTGCGTAATAAGTTTCTCACCATTAATAGAATGAGGTCGCCGGGCATGAAAAGATATTTATGTACAAATTGAGGGACAGAATTAATAAATTTAATAATAAGGCAGAGAAGGTAAGTAATTTTCGTTTTTTTTTTTGTTTTTTGTTTTTTTTTTTTTCAGCAGAAACAACATAATGAACATTGCAGAAATTGAGCACAGTGAAATAACTTACTAATACGAATACAGAACATAAAAAAGAGCTTCCTTTCCGTTTGAAAGTAAATTTTGAAAACATTTTCCTGCACCACCTTCTAAACTATGTAAACACATCAGAAAAATTATGCATAGAAGGAGCGCAGGAAGTTTCGTGCCACAAAGTCAGCACACGGTGAGCAATGAAATATTATATACAAAGTGATTAAAGATAACACTGGTTAACAAAGATATTTATGTACAAATTTACAAATTGAGTAGAGAATTAATACATTCAATACTAAGGCAGAGAAGGTATGTAATTTTCGTTTTTTTTTAGTCGAAACATAATGAACATTGCAAAAATTGAGCACAGTGAAATAACTTACTACACGAATACAGAACATAAAAAATAGCTTCCTTTTGGTTTGAAAGTAAATTTTGTAAACATTTTCCTGCACCACCTTTAATATGCGCAACAGCCGAAGCTTCGGTATTCAGCGCTTCGGCCAAATGCCGCTTCGCGCCATGTCAAATTTTAACTATGTTATGAGCAGCTCTGTGACAGTTAATTGATCTACAATCTAAAGTACTTCATGAAAAGATCTGCGCATAAAACTTACCAACAGTTAACAAATCTATACTTATAATATAAAGCTGTAGAGTTTGTTTGTTTGTTTGCTCAAAGGCGAGCCGCCTTGGCGGCGAGTAGTTTGTTGAAACTTTCCTCGCTACTTTAACCCTCTCGCTGCGTATTTTTTTTAATCAAAATAGGTTCCAAAATTGCGTATTTTTTTATTACATATTTCAAATCTACATATATTTTAGACTTAAAATATACAAAATTTTTTTGTAAAAGAGTTTTTTTTTTTTTTCAATATACAATTAGATCATAGAAGAAAGTTGTCAGAATATTGAATAATATTATATATTTCTCAGAAACGAGGACAACTAACGCCATTTGTTAGTCGACATCTAAATAAACAATTAAACATTACAGAAAAGCCGAAATGAAACCATGAACGGGGAAAGAGCGGGATGCACACTTAAATCGACGGCAAAAACGCTTCCCCGCGATAATCGCGGGTTACGCAAATTTTGCTACTTCAACGTTGCCCGTGTAAATCGCGGGAAGCGCAGCGAGAGGGTTAAAGGCGAGCCGCCTCGGCGGCGAGTAATTTTTTTAAACTTTCCTCACTACATTAAAGCTCGTGCAACGCCGGGCCACGCAGCTAGTGACTAATATGAGGAAAAAAATGAGTACTTTCCCGACTAGTAAAAGTAAAAATATTGTTAATTTCACTTAGTAGTTATACTGATAATTACACTAGTTCATACTTGAAAAAACAAATATTGGGTCAATCATTGTAATGAAATTACTGCGTTGAATTGATTTGGGTTATCGTAAGGGTTGGTTTTTTGCCAGCAGAAATCGGTTTCTGCCGACAAAAAGACACTACTATGTCGAAGCTAAGGGCAAACAGCTACAAATTACAGCTTTACAACAGGAGCTGAAGCGGAATTGTAAACAAATGCTGAGGAGCTCTCAGTTAGTCATAAAAAGAACGCAGTTTCATTCTTGCTTTTAGAGCATCTGACAGAAATAGCCGCTACCATGCTGCTGGCAAACAACCTTATCTAAAAGTTGGGTATATCTTCACACTGGTAACAAAACATACTTTACCCTAATCTATTATCTCCACACTTTTTAAGTATTGCGGTACCCTGTTTCCGGACCTCTCTTTGCTGCCCTAAAATATTTTTAGCTGCAAGTATTTTTAGCTAGAGTGAAGATATACTCAGTTTCTGTATGAGGTAATTTAAGCGGAATTGTAAACAAATGCTGAAGAGCTCAGTTAGATCATGAAAATAATGCAGTTTCATTCTTGCTTTTGGAGCATCTGACAGAAATAGCCGCTACCAAACTGCTGGCAAACAACCTTATCTAAAAGTTGGGTATATCTTCACACTGGTAACAAAAACATACTTTACCCAATCTATTATCTCTACGCTTTTTAAGTATTGCGGTACCCTGTTTCCGGACCTCTCTTTGCTGCCTTAAAATATTTTTAGCTGCAAGTATTTTTAGCTAGAGTGAAGATATACTCAGTTTCTGTATAAGGTAATTTATCTGCAACTCTGCTAGAGCTATTCCGACTGATGAGCCCAAAGCAAAGCCAAAACTGCAGCCTTAAAATGCTGTAAAAGAGCTGTTCTTTATTGCTTGCAATTCTAACTTAGCTACGTTTGTGAGATGATATTTTACCATCTTAGCTTTATTGAAGTATATTCGGCGGCCGAATAGCCGAATATTCGGCCTTGAGTTTGGCCGAATATTCGGTATTCTGCCAATTTATTATTCGCTGCATCCCTAATATTTATAATTCATTTTCTGGTTAAGCATTTGATTTGAGACTTGATATGCAATCTGAAAAATGCTGTAGTCATTTTTACGATGATAGTTTCAGTCTATATATATAAAAATGGATGTGTGTGTGTTTGTTTACTGTATGTATGTTTGTTCCATATACAAATTCAGTTTTCTTCGGATTTTTATCAAACTTGGTCACAGAGATTCCTCGATGCACAGAATTCACATGGGCGGGGTTTTGAAATTTAAAAAAAATCCAAAAAGCTCAAAATTCAAATTTTTTTGTCTCAAAATAGCCTTCTTTTTTCAATTTTGAATAGGGTTGGGCATTTTGCTTGGGACAGCGGCAAAAACTTCTAAGAACCGGCAAAAATGAAAAAAAAAAAAAAAACTGACAAAACTAGAAAAATAGCTGGATAGCAAAAAATTTACTAAAAAACAGAAAAATTGAAACAAATTATAATTGTGAGTAAAATCAAAAAAATAATTTAAAATTTCATTGGTTTTTTATGAATAATTAAAATATTTTAAAATAATTGTTTAAAAAAAAACTTGAAATAGATTAGTAGAAAATGTTTCAAAACCTGTTTATGCTTTTCAGTTTCGGAAAAACAAATATGTATTCTCTAATTCTAGTGAAGAAATTTAATTGTGAACTTTTCATCATTGATTACCTACAGTTTAATAGGAGTTAAAATATGTTTCCATCTCATCTCAGAGCAACAATCAGACATACATGTATAGGCCTCAGAACAGTGGTAAGATAGCTGGGCCAGTTATATTGTAGGGTCAGGAGCAGGGCCCGATTAACCTCTGAAGTTAGGGGAAGCTCAGTCTCCTGTAGGGGCCCCTCCACTTTTCGTTAAAAGAAAATTTTCGGAAAACTCACTAATGCTACAAAGATTATTCCTAAGGCCCAGCAAAATTGAGATTAAAGTTTAGCCTATATGCTACCATTATAATTCTCAGCAAATGAAGGTGGTTTGTCATTGAATAAGATTTATCACTTTGTAAAATTAGCATAAAAATCCAGAGAACACAGTTCTTCCAAACTATATTGAACAAATTATCTTTAAAATCGAATTAAAATGTGGGAACTGGAATTTTTAAGCAGTTTTCCTGTCCTTTTTGGGCCCTTTGAAATTTCTGAGGGGAAGCTCAAGCTTCCCGAGCCTTTTGGGTAATCAGGCCCTGGTCAGGAGGAGAAAATTTTCTCTCTCCCTTTGATTTAAAGAAATGAATGCGTTTACAAATAAATGGTTGTTGCTTTGGTTGTTAAATTAAACAAACGGTGTCATTCCGTGCTTTTCGTATGGGACTCTATTAACGATCGGCTAACACCGTTCACGTCAAGTGAATGGTTTTTAGGGCCGAATTCAAGTGAAACACCATTTTTAACACCGTTTTTAGCCTACTTTCCCGTTAAAAATAAAAGAAAGACGAAAAAAGTATGAAAAGTAGCTTAATGCATCGAAAAAATATCGCCAAGTCCAAAAAATATCGCCAAGTTAAAAAAAATATCGCTAAGTCCAAAAAATATCGCCAAGTTAAAAAATAAATAGGTAAAATGAATATCGAAAAATTAAAAATTTGAAAGTAGGGTATTGAGATGAGGAATTTGTGTGTCGGTCTGTCGGTCGGTCTGTCTGTCCCCCCCTAATAACTTTTGAATGAACATTCCGATTTGGACAAACTTTTTTCTGTTGGAAAGATCTCGGCGAGTACAGCTCATTCCCATATTTGATTTTTTGATTTGAACAATTTTTGGTTCAACTTTGAGCCGTTCAAACAACCGGTCCCGCGATACTAACTTTTAAATGAACAGTCCGATTTGAACAAACTTTTTTTTGTTCGAAAGATCTTTTCAAGGATACTTCATTCTCGTATCTACATTTTCGATTTGAACGATTTTTCGTTCAACATTGAACTGTTCAAACAAGCTCTCACCCCTAATAACTTTTGAGTGAACAGTCCGATTTAAACAAACTTTTTTTGTTCGAAAGATCTCGGCAAGGATACTTCATTACCGTATTTAAATTTTCAATGCGAACATTTTTTCGTTCAACATTGAACCGTTCAAGCAACCTTTCTCCACCTAATAACTTTTAAGTGAACCGTCTGAATTGAATAAACTTTTTTTGTTCGAAAGATCTCGGAGAGACTCATTCCCATATTTCACTTTTCAATTTGAACTATTTTTCGTTCAATGATGAACCGTTCAGAAAATTTTTTAACATGAGCGCCTACTGGGAAATTTAAATTGAATGTTGATTCTGAACTTAAAGGCGGATTTCCTTCAAACTAACTTTGTAAGAAAACGGTTTTGATAAAAAATGTATGTTAAGTACTTTTCTGAAAAATCTTCTGTGAGGACTCTGATTCCGACTCCAACTCCGCAAACATGGCGGAAATGCAGGCTCAGAAAAACATGACTGACTGGGCAGACGATTTTTTGTTCATTTATTCTTTTTTTTTGTTTAATTAATTATTATTATTTTTATTTATTTATTTATTTTTTGGCAGAC
>JAXGGA010008286.1:0-57809 GCA_038373865.1 Uloborus plumipes
TTTTTGTTGAAATGTATAAAAGAAAATCTGCTGTCAATTTATCCAAGAAAAAAATTCTGAAACCTTACTGAAAAAAAGAGCTTTTCATTTACTAGTTTTTCTTTCCGTATCACCAAAGGAGCATCGCCGAATTAATGTGGAGTTTAGCCATTAAAATATTGGGAAACACTAAACTAGTGGGGCATACCAAAAATGTATTTGTTCCGAAAAATAGGTTTTTTGACTCATTTGATCTCTTAAGTTTTGCATTACGCCACAAATAATCCACTTCAAACATTTCATCGTAATAATCCAAAAGTAATGCAGTTCCGTGGAAATAACCCTTTTTAAAAATTGTTAATTAACGTTTTGAATCATTCCAATTAAATGCTACTTGGATGGAAAATATTTGTTAGCTAAAAAAACTATACATCATTTAAATCTCTCCTGTGCATCTTCATCATCAGGGTACTAGTGAATGAAGTAGTGTTTCATAACACTGAAAACGCCGTTTCCGGATATAAAAATGTAACAAGAAAAATCACATCTAATTTGTTGATATGGCGAAGAGATGAGAGCAAGGATTGTCATCACAGCCATAAATAATATCTTAGATCAGGAAGTTACACTCAAATAAACATTCCCTTCCCGCATACACGTGGTAGGATGTTACTCTGTATTTTTATTCTGCTCTCTTGCTCGGTAAACGCTCAGTTTTCCGTATGTGGTATTGATGCAAAAATGCAAACAAAATAACGTAGAGAAACACGCATCTTCAATCAGGTACTTCAAATGTACTCTGCATTTTTATTATGCTCTCTTGCTAGGTAAACGCTGAGTTTTCCTAACGTGATATTGATTTAAAAATGTAAATAAAGATCATAAAGAAGCACACATCTTCTATCAAGTACTTCAAATTTACGTTGTATTTTTATTCTGCTTCCTTGCTCGTTAAACACTCAGTTTTCCGTACGTGGTATTGATGTAAAAATGCAAAAAAATAGCACAAACAAACACACGTCTTCTATCAGATACTTTATATTTACTCTATTTTAAGTCTGCTCTCTTACTCGGTAAACTCCCAGCTTGCCGTCGTGATATTAATGTAAAATGCAAAATGTAAAGCATGAAGAATTACACATCTTCGATCAAGTAAAATTTGCTCTGTATTTTTATTCTGCTCTCTTGCTCGGTAAACGCTCAGTTTTCCGTACGTGGTATTGATTAAAAAATGTAAATAAATAACATAAAGGAACACACATCTTCGATCAGGTACTTTAAATAAATTGTATCTCCTCACATGCACATTATAGGATTTTACTTTGTATTTTTCCCCATGCAAAAATATATGGAGGGCTCAGAGTACAAGTGAACCAAGTCCATAAAAAGCTTCTTTGTGCTACAGAAGCTCAAAGTTCCATTTCATTGTGGTGGTCTATCCGCTAACATTTCTTTAATTACACATATATAGGATATTATCTAAACTGAGGTAAATAAAATACAAAAAAAAAAATCGCGTAAATAAAATACATAGCACACATCTTGATCAAGCCCTAAACTTAAAGAAGCAGTCTCTTCGCGCATGCACCCAATGCGAAGATATTTTGTATTTTCTCTACTTTCTTTGCAGTAGACATTTAATTTTCTTCACAAAACATTAAAAATTTGTTAAAATAAACGTACTTTTTGAGCAGGTAGCAAATATAAATAAACCTTCTAGTCTTACACATAAGTGATAGCGTGTTGCTTTATATTTTTCTACTTTAAGTTTAACAGATTCATTTTCAAACTAATATTAATTTGAAATAATAGTTTTACTTAAATAGAACATCAATCAATAGTTTCATCGTACCTCGCTATATTGCTCATTCAGATATATCATGCTTTCCCTTTGTCTCACGAAAAATTTATTCGAAAGAGAAATGTTGCATTACATTTGACATAACGGAAAAAAAAAGTTATATTTCTCCGGAAAAGTATTTTTTCGTTTTTAATCAATGAACCAAACTCGCATATTTTCCATACACTGAATTAGTAGCAGTTTTAACCTCCTTAAAATAAATATTAATATATGTTTGATCAGGTGGCGAAATATACGCAAACATTTTCTTCCCGTATGCATATAAGCATTTCCTACTTTTTAAATCAATGGACATATAATTTTCCGACATAACAACAATGTAAAAAAAAAATATATATATATGAAATACAGTCGAGTCTCCATATAACGAAGTCGCAAGGGACCATTGAAAAGGTTCGTTATATAGAAACTTCGCTATAAAGAAAATAGTAAATTTCTATTCTTAATTTTTCAATAGGTAAATTGAAAGGGGCTATACATGTGTAAAGAATGTATTGAAAAATATAATAATGTATTGAAAAATTAATTTTTCAATAGGTAAATTGAAAGGGATATACATGTGTAAGTAGAACATTATTTTAATTCTCACTATACTATTTTTGGAATAAATGCATTTTAGCAAGAAATAAATAATGTGCATATGTTGAAGTTATAAATGTAATGCAGTGAATGAAATAAGAAATAAAACTAATTAAATTAATTTATTAACCTATTAAATTGTATCAGGAATGCTACTTGGTTCTGTAGTATAATTGGTGATTTTTTGCAAATTTTTACACTAATAAATTAAAAGAACCAAACCTGAACTTGGTGTCGACGACACTAGTTTTACTTTGAAACTAGTCCGTGATTTTTTGCTGCACTTTGGAAACACGTTGCTCAAAAACTTCTTCACATGTATGAAGAAGTTTATGAGCAACTTCTTCACAAGTGATTCTTCACATGTGTGAAGTAAGCCTTCACAAAAGTAGTAGAAGAAAGACTTCTATCTTCCAGAAAATTGACACTTTCTCCCATAAAAACTTCGCAATAGAGAAATTGGGCCATTTGATATTCGTTAAAGGGAAACAAATTTACATGCTTTTTTACTGAAACCTTCTGTGTCGCAGAACATGCTTCGTTATATAGAGAACTTCGCTAAATAGAGTGTTCGTTATATGGAGACTCGACTGTAATAGGAATTACCTAATCATATAATATGTACTTGCTGCTCTCTCTTTCCCTCTTAAATTTCTTTTACTTTGGTTTTAAATAAAATCCAGTTTCAAATAATCAGTATTCTTGATCTTGAAATACAAGATTACGTATCTAATTCACTTGAACTATTGAAATTTTCTTTTTGTGAATGAGTGAAAATTTTTAATATCTATTGGTTTCTTCTCATTTTCAGATTTTCATGAAAGTGAGATTCTCGATGATACCTTAACACTTAAAATACAAAAACGGATTTTTCTTTTTAATAATTTTTAATCTTTTGCCCCCAAAAATGTTTGCATCTTTAGGCTAATATTACTATTTCTTATTGAACTACTTTTATAAACCTTAGACAAAACAATTAGCTCACACTAGATTTGATGGAGTAGAATGCTGATGTTTCCACTGAAGTTCCATTCCTTAACCATTTTTCCCTGAAAAGTTACATTTTCCTCAACAGTCAACATTGCATACAATTTTTAGTTAATCTAAAAATCTGCGTCATCTAAAATCCATCGCTCCATTGAACATTTCCGTTATTCTTAAAGAGAAATGCTATTCTAAATGCTTGATTAAACAAACCGAAACTAAGGATAAAAAACAATCGTAGCTTCAAAGATTTTTAACTAAAAAGGAAAAGTTGCCACAATCGATTAAAAGGAAATTATTCTTCTAATGGACATTTGCTAAAAGCCAGTCCGAAAATCCTCGCAAAGCTTTGAAGCACGAAAGAAGAAGTAAAAAACCCAATGAAGCAAAAAAAAAAAAAAAAAATCGCGAAGAAAAGGTATAAATCTGTCGTAAATTACATTCATCATTTTGTATTTCCACTACAATTTTTTCCCTTCAACTTCGTTTATTTTGTTGCCATTTGAACAATAATAATTTCCCTGCTCGTTTTATCGGAATACACGACTCATAATGCTTCGGAATTTTTTTCCTCCTATTTACAGCCTTTTTCGCTTTTTCGAAAGTGAAATATTGCTGCTGCCGCTTACGTCATGATCACCAGGTCATTGACCTTCGGGTGAAAAAGAAATTTAACGCTTTTTCGGATTACATAAAACTTCACTTTCTTTCGTATTACCTGCACTGTTTTTAATTAGAGAGATAACTTTTTTTCACCACAAAAAGAAGTTTGCGAGATTTCCGCATTCATTCTGAAGATGGGAATTACTTTGTTTTGAAATTAATTAAAAAATTATACTTTGCAGATAAGAGATTAACAACAATATGTTGCCAACACTCTGGTGAAGAGTTGCTTGATAGTAATTAACTGAATTTTTGACAATAGTGAAGTTGTTAAACTGGGATTATGTATGTTTTTTTTTTAAACTCCTTCTTTTTCTTTTTTAACCTAAGTTTTTTATTTCTTTTTGATGATTTAATAAAAGAGTACATACGCTTAGCAAATGCGTACGAAACAGCTCTATTGGGATTACATTAATTGACGTTAAATTGAGATTAAATATGTATTTTTTGAACCTTGTTTTTTATTTGATAATTTAATAAAAAGAGTCACTTAATTAAGCAAACGTGTGACCAGGTGTTAAGCATACTATGAAACTATGCTATACAAGTTATACATTAGTTATATTTAAACATTAATGTTTTTTTCCGGGGAGATTGGATAAGCAGTAAATATTCTTAATGCCAAAAGAAGATTTATTCACTTTATGGTCACGGTTACAGCTTTTAATTAGTCAAAATTTATAGTAGTAGCATTATTATTTGATTGCAACAAAATATGAAAGTATTAACTGTTATTCATTGTTTTTCTCTTTAAAATAATATAACACTGTTTTTAACACATTAATTTCCTTCCTTACATTGGATATCTATAGGTTGGAACTTTAGGCTCTCTCTTTGAACTTAAAACCCGAACCGTAAAGCGTAATCCAGAAGTTGCCTCAGTAAAAAAAAAAAAAAAATATCATGCAACAAGTCCATCCAAGTGGGAACATGCCCAAAATATGGGTTAATTTCCCCCCCCCCCGAAAAATTCCTCTTTTATTGTTTGTAGGGTTGCCTACAAACAGGGGTGCCCACAGGGGGGGGGGGATTATGGCGCAAGTTGCGCCATCAAAATTTTTGAGGGGATTTTTTTAAGCTTATTTATTTATTTAAATTATTAAATTATTTATTTTTTTAATTTAATTTTTTTCTGATTTTATTAAATAAAAATTATTCATGAATTTATTTTTTTATTTAAATTATTTTTTTTATTTCTTTATTATTATTTTATTTATTTATTTATTTTGTGTATGTGTGCTTGGAATGCCTGGAAGAGGGAAAAAGCTTTTCTATTCTGCGCATAAATAATATTAAAACAAATAGTTAAATAAATAAATAAATAATATTTTTAAAAAGTAAATAAATACCATTTAAAAAAAATAAAATAAAAAAGAGGGGTTGAAATAAAAAATAAATAGCACAAAAGGTTGAGAAAAATTTTGGGGGGAATTTGCGCTATTGAGTTTGGGGGGGATGGGCACCCCTGCCTACAAATCTTATTTATATGAAGTAACTTCTTTCTTTATATCTGAATCATAAAGCGAAGTTTAAAGGGTTAAGGATTCATTTGTTTCTTCATTAATTTAAAGATTTATTCACAAATGGGACATCCTATATTTTCTCCAGAACAAAAGTACTTTCTCTTAATTCTTCTTCATCTGTTTAAAGGACTGTTAAATGGGGTTTAAGTAACGGTTTTAAAATCGCAGGGGTCAATCCATTTCTTTTTTTTTTTTTTGCCAATGTCCTGTTTTTTTTTTTAATTTTGTGAAAAGTTGTTACGGCTCCCCATCGTTTTTGAGTCTTGAACTTTTCTAAGGAATAAGTTTTAGATTTTTGGAGATTTGTGAAGGGTCCGTTTTTGAGCTTCTGAATTTTGTGAAGGGGCCGTTAAAGGACCTGATTTCTCTCTAAATTGACCACTAAATCATTACTTAAGGTATTGTCTTGAAGTTTTACACAGCCATTCATATAGCAGAATCTGGTTTGATTTAAATTCATATGATTGTAAAATGTCTGTTTCGAAAACAATACTTGCAAAATAGTTAGCTTCAGCCCTTGTACTGATATTAAACTGTTTATTCAAGTTATGTAGCATAGGAATGAACGAAAGCTTTCTTAGAAGACTAAGTGCATCTCTCTCTCTCTCTTTTTTTTTTTTAGAGTAGTTGCTTTGTTCCTCAGGTCTGTCACAAAGTTTAACAGCCTTATTCAACATAAGTTGTTTCTGTTTCTCGTGCCAACTTAAGATTCTCTGACACTTACAAAAACAGCCAACAAAAAGGAAAGAAAATGCTCTGCATCTATTTTAGTCTGTATTTCCTATTCCTTCTCCAATGAATTACATTCTCGACTCTTATTCATTGATTTTGATTTGCGCTTCAACTCCTTTAGCTAAATCAATCCAAACAATTTGCTTTTGAGTAAAATACGAAAACAAGTCAAATAAAGTAAACTTTTAAATCACCGATTTAATTGGTTGAGATATTTCCAAAAGTCGCAAACCCTGCGAAACTGATTTATATACTGCATAAGTGAAAATGCTCGCTTTTCATATGTAAAACCTGTTATTAGGAAAATCTGCAAAAGGGTTTGGACTTTTTGAACAATATCGGCTGGTAGGATACAAAGCCGGTTGAAAGGATTCCAAAAGTTAAAATCTGACTGAAAAACAATGATTCGTATTCTACATGAGTAAAAATAACTTATTTTCACGTAGAGGACAAGTCATTACGAAATTTTACGGATGTATTGGTTTTGTGTTATTTAAGTAAAATTGACTCATAGTATGAAACATTTTAAAAACTGTTCTTTGCAAAATTACTTTAACCCAAAACATTTTCTAACGTAGTTAGTAACAATATAATTACAAATGTTTTGATGACAGGAGCATAGTATTCATTTAACTATTTTGTTCATGACTGCTATGCAAATTTTTTAAATTCAATACACAAATGCAAAATAATCGTAACATTAAAAAATAATAATAATTAAAATAATAAGCTTTATCCACGCGGTGCGACAGATTAAGAAACTTTAAATCCTTTCGGCTCCAACTGAATACATTGCTTAAGCAGTTCAGACACGAGGAAACAGCAACAAACGATTGTATATTATTTGAGGAAGTTAGAGGAAGTGCAATTAAAATCACAATAACTTAACAAAAAAAAAAAAAGACGCAAATTAATTCCTCTATCCAACTTCTTTTAACCTATATCTTCGAGCGGCGTTGCAAAAATAATGCATATGAGCGATTATAAAGCTATTACTACGGGTAAAAAATATAAATAAATGGCCATTTCTTATGTCTGGATAAAAACGCCGAAGAGAAACTTCTGTGGACGGTTTCCGTAAACAATTTTTCCAACCGCTTTCTTCCTTAACTTTCTAATTTCTTTCCACGTACTCATAAGTCAAAAATAGTAATGCCGCAAACTTAATACTCAAAGACATTCAGATACGATTTCCTTGTTGCTTTGTGTTTTTCCTTTTTTGGCTTTTATTAATGTGTTTAGGCATTTAACTTGAGTTGGTCTCTGTTAAATGAAGCAATTGTCAGTTAAAAAATACAAAAATGAAATAATCTTTGCGCTTTCTTAGAAAAACTTTAGTGCAGTTATTCAGGGCAACTTCAAGCCAGAGTCTCTCTATTTTAAACTGCCTCACTGACACGGTATTAGTATTATTATATTTTTTAGTGCAAAACAGATGAAACTATTGTATTGCTATTCACAATTAAGAAATAATGATTATAAAATGCATTTAAAATGGATTATAAGCCTGGTTTTCAGGCATCCTGCTTTGTATATTATTCCTCGCAACTTCGAGCCATGTAAGAAAAGGAGTGTCAAGAAAAATTTTTGATGCAAAATAGTGGCACTTTAATGCAGCAAAAAACATTTCTAAATACTTAAAAACTCCCCTCTGTACTTGACAACATTACAGGGTTTCTATCATTTGTGATATTGCATAGAATATTTATAATGCAATAAAAGCACTTTCAACAACTTCAAAAATAACTTTAGAATTATTGAATGATGAAATATTTTTTGTATAGCCCCAGCTCAAAATAATCCTCAGAAAATGTGGAGAAAAAAATGTGTTTATTTATTTATTTATTTATTTTTGAAGTTTTTTTAAAAAGATTTCTGCAGTTTTTAGAAGACAGAAAAAATCTGCCGAAAATCTACAAGTTCTCTTCCTTTCAGTTTTCTCTATATATTTTGCAGGTTTTTGAAGCATGTTCCAAATAAGCTTAAATTTTCTGGAGATTATTAAAAGCTTTTCAACTGATTTTTTCTTTTTCTTTTTTTTTTTTTTCTTTTTTTGCTGGGGCAACATTGGACCTTCATGTTTTTAGTCAAATTTACTAAAATTAGAAGTGGCTTAAAATTAAACGAAATAACTTAAAGTTACCCTAAATGAGTGTAATCTTCCCGCTGTCTTGTAAAAACATTGGTAATTTATTTATTAAAGCTCATTAAATAACATGAAAGAAATTTCCAAATATCTAAAATAAAAGTTCAACTAACGATCAAAATACAATGGAACGCGGATGGCAAAAATGAGTAACATGTCATTTTTTTAAAGAAACGCTCTTAATGTATTTTACCTGCATTATATAGCTAAGTAATAAGACAAAAATTGCGATAAAAAAACATGGAAAATTACGCTTTAAAAAATGTTTTTTTTTTTTTTTTTTTTCAATTAATATCTGTGTAGACCGATAAAAGTTGGGAGATAGAGTTTCCGTAAAACGGGGTGTATCGGAACAGCGGGGTGATTTGGAACAAAATACAAATAAATTCTTCATAATATACCGTAGAGTATTTTTGGCGGTTATTATTTTTTTAAAGTAATCTCCCGATTATCGGCTGTAGGATTATCCGCGGTTCCGGGTCTTTCACATTTGTTTTCTTTTTTTTACAGTGACAATTTACTAAATGCCAAAAATAATTGTGTTATTAGCTGTTTTTAGCCTTTCAAATTTTATTTTAACAATGAAGATATTCAATGTTCTTCTAAATGAAAATACAAATAAAAAGTCTGCAATGTTTCTATTGTTTGAAAAACGTTTCATTAACAGATTAAAAAATAACTTTGCCCCAATGCAATCACACGCTGCCTGCAGCAGATATTTTAAATCAGAGTGGCCAAATGGTCCAACTTCCCTTTCTGCTCTGACTTCCGCTTCAATAGCGCATTGATGCCTTCGAGGCACAAAAAAAAAAAGCCTAGATAATCAGAAAGTGAATATGCTTGTTGACAATATAAACAAATATATCACATTGGTCAAGCTGATGATGCTCATACCGATCCTTGTGAACTAATTAGTAGTGCTAAATCTCTTCTCGATAACTAATGCATCTCTTCCTGAAATTAAAACTTGAGAACAATTTTCCTCATCTTCGGAAAAGGAGGATTCTGTGGCAAATTTTGTTACTCCTATTCTAAATGATGAATAGGTATTGAAACAGCGATGAGGATCATACAAAATCCTTGTGAACTAATTAGTAATACTAAATTTCTTCTTGAGATAGGTAATACATCTCTTCTCCAAAGCTAAAGAGTGAAAAAAAATTTCTTGTCTTCGAGAAGGGAGAATTTCATTGCTAATTTGTTACGCCCGATCTAAATGATGAATCGGTATTGAAACAGCTTTTCAATTGTACAAACAGGAAAATGATGTCACATTAAGTTCTGTCATTTTGTCGATTGGACATGTCTTCCCGGTCAGATGTCTTCATGAATGTGACCCACCTACAAAGAGAGAACCACTTTCTCTGATCAAAATATTTCGAAGAATGTTTTTTTGGAACATTTCCGTAGCCATCGGGTGTCAACGATTCGAAATGCTCCAGATCTAAAAATTTGAGAATCATTTGATGGCTGAAGATGGATGTGATGTAAAACTATTCATTGATTTAGACAGATAAACTTGTTATTAAGCATCGTTTGCTGAAACCGAAAGAGATAAATGTTTCCAATTAGTGATTAAGAATGCATCAAAAGTGTTGATTTTTTTTTAATGCTCGTAGATAAAAATTGACCAAAAAAAAAGGGAAAGAAATTCAATTAAAAAATATCTAGGATACGTCGTGATAACATAGAGTAACTTGGGTGAGTCAATTAAGACCGTGCACCGTTGAAACTACAGGTTACGCAAAGCACTTTAATTAGAAACGTAGTAGCACCAGCGGCACCCCCTGAAGGGTGCTACTTGATTTTCTATGGCACCCTTTGGCTGCCATGGGGCATCATAAGGCACATGGAGCATGGAGTGCAACATGGAGCATATGACACCTTCAAGGGTGCCATAGGAAGTCAAGTGGCACATTTCAAGGGTGCCACTGATGTTACACTGTTAAAAAAATTCCTGAAATTTTACAGTAAAAGTTACTGGCATCCATGTTGCCAGTAACTTTTTACTGTAAAATTTTACGGAAGAGAAAACTAGAATTAAAAAGCACGAGAAACGAGCAACAAGGATCGAACCCGAGACTCAATTTTTACACACTGCTTTACTATCCACGGTACTAGATCACTAGATGAGACACATCAGGAGAGTGGAAATAGGGTGTCATCTGAACCGCACAGTAAGTTACGTGGTGATCAATTGGCGCAATCAATTTACAGTAAAATAATATAATAATCAGTACAATTTACTGTAAAAATTTTCTGTACTGTAAACGCTACACTTTACAGTAACATTTACCATGAAAGTTTCCTGAATTTTTAACAGTGTACAAAGTTTCGCTTTAAAAGGCGTCTACTGCAACCTGTAGTTTTAACAGTATGTAGACCAACCAATAAGATCAACCCCTCATTTTTCTAAGTATAATATTCTCTAGATCGGGATTTATCGACATCAGAAAGCCTAACTGATGACAAAACGTTATCGACAGCCAATTTTTTTTTGTCATAACAGGCGGAAGTATAGCAACAATTATTACAATAAGTAAGGCGAATTGAGTTATAAACGAGCGTGATATTAGGCTCTGAACTTTCGGTTAGTGTTTATTTGGCGTACTTATCTTACTTAGTTTGTGGGCAACTCCTAATACCAGTTTAAGATCAAATGAAAATATGTCAAGACAGCGTTTGAAGAACATTGAATCATTTTCGCATGAAATGATTGTATTATAAAAATTATTTATTTATTATTTTTGAGTAGTTGAATTTAGGGCAAAGTAAAATAGCGGGGCAAAGTAATTTGGTAAAATAATTTTACAGTTAGCAGCGCCAACTATCTAGCAATATTTTAACTATATTCCAGAACATATCGTGGGGTTACAAGTGAAACACACTAAGTCAAAAAACATGATTTTGAGAAAACGCTGATCAAAAAATTTTTATTTTAACTTCTTTGGAATTGACATAATTAAATCAAATTAAATTATAGTAATGGTATTTTTTGGTTATTACGAACCATTCTTGACTCTGGCATGCTTATTTTATATTATTATCCCCAGCATGATAATGGTAGGGCATTAATAATTATCATTAATTATACGACTTAGTGTATTTCACTAGTATAGCATTGCATAATAAAGATATGACTTAGTGGGTTTCACCAGTAGAAACAGCTCATTTTTGTGTGTCAGATAAACTAAAAATCTGAAAATTAATAATTTTGATTTAGTGTGTTTCACTTGTAACCCCACGATATAGTTGATTCCAGTAAAAAAAATAGCTCTAAAGACTTACAAAAATAATAATAATAATAATAATAATAATGTATGACGTTTTCGAACTTCGATACACATATTCATGGTTGATTAAAAAAATTCTTGTTATTATAAAATAATAAAATTCCTGCAGTTATTATTTTAAGTATTAATTGGGATCTACCGATGTCCAGTGCAGTAGTTATTTTGCTTTATATTAGGCAGGTTTTGATTTTAAGTATTCAGTGCAAGTAGTCAAATGCATATGGGAAAAAGTGAAATAGTTCATTTCGTTTACTCATTTACTAAATCACATACGTATTTTTTCATTTGTCAATTCATTTACATTTCTTTACGTATTAATTCATTTTTATTCATTCATTCGCTTTCTTTCTTATTCACTCTCTATTTTATTCACTTTATTATTCCTCATATTAATTAATTCATTTATATATTTAATTATTTATTCGTTTACTTTTTCATCATTTATTCATTTATTTGCGTATTTACACATTCATTTGAGAAAAATATTTTAAATCATCAAATAGATCCTCATATTAATTAATTCATTTGCTCCTTTACTTATATAATCGTTCACTTTTTCATCATTTATTCATATTTTCGCGTATTTACACATTCATTTGATAAAAATGTTTTATATCACCAAATAGAAAATGTTTCATTACATGATTTTTTTTTTTCACTTTGCCCTATAGATTTTGAAAGCGAAAAATTTCCACCTCCTTTTGGAAGTAAAAAATAACTGCCAAAGGGTGAAGATTATATTTTAACGATAGTTGTACTCCAAAATACGTTATTACTTTCTCGTGTACAATAATTGTCAGAGCAAATTTCCAATTGGTTCAATTTAAAACAGGTGAGTTATCTTAACTATTTCACTTCGCCCCGCATCCCTCCGCACATCTGACGAAATTTATATAATCTCGCTTGGTTACCTTCATTTTTTCCCCAATATCTAGCTCATTTTCCTTCAAAAACTCAGAACTAACAAAGAGGCTCAAGATGTAATGGAATTCACATGGGAACTCATGGCGTTTTTGTTTCTGACTAGAACAAGAGCACTCGAACAGGATTCTTTCTAAAAATCACCCAATTTCTACGCCGCATTCAGCACGGAATTCTTTTTCATGTGACGTAACGCATTTCTTGCTAACCAGTCTCTTCAAGGTTTGTGTTCTTTACCTTGAAAATTGGCACGAACTTGGCTACTCCTTAGAAGTTTCATTAAGCTTTGAAGGGCTTCCTTGATTGACTATTTATTGGTAGGTGTGTGTACAGATTCAGAGGCGGTATCTGAAGGTTTTGGTTAATTAAAACTGCTTAAAACGTTCATGTGAAGAGTTGGAACTGATAAAATACATCCTCTTACAAACAACTCCAAATTACCAAATTACCAAATATATAACGTTATTGTCTTAACAGTCAGAGATATTTTTAATGGCTCTACAAGCGCATTTCACTATTGAAAATCTGAAACAAGCAATTTAGGCAAGCGTATTTTCGCGTTTTGTATTTTAAATAAAAATTTACCGCCATGGAAAAGGGGGAGGGGGATGTAGGGGAAAGTCAATCGAAATTCTTAAAGTATTATTCTAGAATGTTTTTTTTTCTGCATTTTAAAATTCAAAATGTCAATCGTTCTAAACGCTAAAAATCATAGAATGGATGCAGGAGTACCCAACCCCCGTAGATAGAGGCACACTACCCCGTTTATAGTTATGGAGCACCTCCTTTCCCCCTAAATGGACCCCCTCCCTACCCCTCTAAGAAAAGGAGAGTTAACAGCCTCTAAATTGACCCTCTCTTAAATTTTCAAAAGCGTGATTTACGTGTTACGGATCACTTCTACGCACCATGGAGTAATAGGACGGATAATATTTATAAGCATGAATAATATTTATAAATATAAATTACATATTACAGAACAGACAATTAAATTGAACTATTCCTTCCGTACCATCATCCATTTCGTCCCTACATTTGCAAAAATTAAACTGCTCTTTTTACAGTATAATACTGGTAGCAGAGGTTCCAGTTTAAAATTGTAAAAGCGCAGTAATAAACTGTACAACTAGCTGCGTTCCAGTTTAAAACTGTAAAACGCACAGTAATAAGCTGTAAACTAGCAATTTTACAGTTTATTACTGCAAACTAGCAATTTTACAGTTTACTACTGTAAAAGCTGCAATTTTACATTTTATTACCGTAAAATTACTATAAAATTGGCTGTATTATATTGTAGAAACAACACTTTTTTTTACAGTGTAGAAAAAAAGTAATGGAAATTATCACAATTGGTAGTCTGAAATATTTTGGTGTATTACGCTCCCTCAAAATATAATTTTATTCGCTTTAATCAATTCGTCTGAATTTGAGTTGTTGCACAATTTTTCAAGCATTGGTGAATATTAACACATTGCCTAATTTCACTATTAAAATTACATATGTAGTCACACACCTCAACCCGGACAGAAAAGAAATCTTTCAACACCGAATCCTACGCATGCAATTTTCTTTTGAAACTAGTGCTTTATGTAGTGCTTATGTTTCTACAATATTAAGTCGATACAGCGATGATTATATATCACTACCTGCGTTGTACGGCATCAAAAACCTCCAAAATTAAAGTTGTCTAAAGTGACGCATATTCAACAAAGTGGTCTAAATAAAAGAAAATAATAGCGTAAAATTTTCCTTCAACGTGTAGGAAATATAACTTTTATGACTCAAACTTTAAATTTAGACTTCTTTGGATTTTTTAAATTTCAAAAACTCTCCTATGTGAATTTCTGAGTATAAAAAGGCCTTTGCGCAAAATTTGACAACAATTATCGCAAAACGGTGGATTTTTATAAGGAGCTTACACACACACACGCATACATTCATTTATATCTGTGGCTTGGTTCTAAAAGGGCCTAAGTCAAAAATGTTAGTTCCGAGAAAAAGGCGATGAAAGATATTTGAGATTTTTTAGAGTGCTATAACTTTCTTATATTAAGATTCCCATTATTATTTTTTGGTATGCGTTTATTGTTAGTGTAAAGAAACATTATTTTATCATATGTAATTTTTTATATAGGGTGAGTTCTGGTAAGTGTGTCCACGGGGTAAGTGCGTCCACTAGGAATTATATGAACACTGTTCTGAAATGGCGTCTGCAACACATCGACTATGTTAGATTACTGTCTAATGATAATTTCAATAGGTAGAATTCAGGCCTGGATTCAATAGACGAAACACAATCAGACACAACTTAAATGTCTTCAAAAAAAACTCTAAAGTAAAGATTGAGAAGGTTTTGTTTCAGTTTCTCTGTTCAAGTGCATACCACTATCATGAGGTATATGCGTACTATTATGCGGAGCAAGTGCATACCACTATCATGAGGTATATGCGTACTATTATGCGGAGTAAGTGCATACCACTATCATGAGGTATATGCGTACTATTATGCGGAGCAAGTGCGTACCATTATGATGAGGCAAGTGTGTATCATTACGTTGAAAATCCGACTCTCGTAATTCACCTTTAATTTTGCTTATAACTCTTTTATAAGCCGATTATAAATCCGACGTCATTTCCATCAAATATTTATATTTACATTGAATCCGGCATAAGGTTTCAATTTTTTTTATTACATCTGAAATATATTGGCTTTTAGATATCAGTTAGTAAATTTTTCGTCGAAAATAGCGATCATAAGCTATACTTAATTTAAACCAGAATGACAAATGAAGCAATGAAATTAAGTGAAACACTAAATAAGGAACCAACTGATTCAAAGGTGGGGTAATGAATAAATTATATTTAAGAAAACTAAGAACACCTTGTGAAAGCAATTTCAATGTACAAGAAAAAAAAAAGTACAAGTATCATATCATGATCCTTTTTTTTTTTTTGCTCTGTTTTTTGTGTTTTTTCTTAATGCTGCTGATTCTAATAAGAAAAATATTTTAAAACCCTATTTATTCAAAAAAAAAAAAAAAAGAATGAAAGAAAAAAAAAACGAATTGTTCACTCAGGTCACCTAACGATCTACCATACAAATAGAATTTTAAAAAAATCACAGGGGTACGCATTTACAACAACTCTGTTGGACGCACATGTCTCATTTTACATTTAAGAAGGGGTAAGTGCGAACCCTGGCTTAAACACAGACTGATTAATGTATTAAACCAAAATAAACTATGTAGACTATAAGTGATTATTACTAAATAAAAACAACTTACATTTGCTCACTTGGTCTCATTAAAAGGACAAAGGAAAAATCAGACACAACTCTCTCAATCTTCAAATCACAGTTGTTTGCAAGACACGTGGGATATCACTGATTGCGTTTCATCCATGCAAGCAAGTGCTGATCTATAGTATTAGGATTCATCACAAGGCAACTACCTAACATATTTAATATGTGCCAGAAGTTTTTTCCTGCTCATATTCCCATAATTTAAGGTGGACGCACTTACCCCGCTAGGTAGGGAAAGTGCGTACCTTAGAATAGGTGTCATAAACCAGGTCACAACACCTATGCTTATGGTTTATTTGACAAATTATATGCTTGAAAATCTTAGTAAAGGATCTGAAAAGAAAACTAAAAAAAAATTGTGAGTGTACAAGATTTTTCAACAGAGCAGCATCCTTGAGAACATGAACTTTGAAAAAAAGGGTACGCACTTACCAGAACTTACCCTATTATATTATATATTATGTAGACATTGGCCTTTGTAGAATTAGAGTTTTACTAAATTGGAAACTTTTGATGTAAATAACACAGAATGTGGAAAAATTGACATTGGCCCTTTTAGAACCAAGCCACAGATATATACTATACAGATTTCACTAGAGCTCATTAGCAATTGAAATTGCTTTCTAGAAAATTAATTATTTTTTTATTTGTGTTATTTATTAAACCGGGTAATTATCTGTGCATTATACTTCCAAAATGAGTATATTTAATATTTATTCCGCCCCCTTTTACGCTTGGGTGAATTAAGTTAGTCGACCTTTCACTTTCCATTCACTTACTTTAGTAGTTCCTCTTATAGAGGATTAAGCGTTTTGACGGGAACTAAAAGGCCTTTTAGTGCTATTCATGGTGGACAGGGTGTTTGAGCATTCGTTTGTGTTTCCATGATGCTGTTAGTTCAGGAAGAATATTGAACTTGAGGGTCCATGGCCGAACTCTCAACAACATACAGTCATTCAGGGCAGTTCCTTTTTTTTAAAAGTGTCCCACTCAAATTTTAATAGTGTTATGGAATCTATAGGTATAACAGTGATGAAAACCTCTTGCAGTATGGTGTAGTTATCCAAAATTATGAAATAATGATGGCAAAAACTATCAGAATAATATGTTAAATATGTGAAAAATGTGTGGTAACTAAATGTTTTTAAAAATTAGTACAACTTTTATTCAGAAAAAATAGAATTTCGAAAAATTAAGAAACTTCCTAGATTCATTTCATATCATCACCAGCATTCAAGGGTAGTTTCCAAAGACTAACTTTAGAATTGTAGGATTATACAACCAGCTGCGTACACAGAGCTTAATTTTCATGAGAGCTCACAAGAACTGAGTTCCTGCATATCTTCCTGATTTTATGCAAATTTTAACATTTTAGGAGAAATTCAGATGATTTACGCCTAAAGACAAGTTTTGAGGACTATGAGTCTGCAGTTCTTTTGGTAGAAATTTAGTTCCATATGCAGTGTAGCCAACTTAATTTGTAAAATTAAAAAGAAAAAGAAAACTGGTAGTATAACCTTGCCAGCTTTTTTTTTTGGAAGTCAAATACGCTAAAAAAAATATGAAATGGAGCGAAGTTAACCTGTATGCTTCAAAGTTTCCCGAAATTACAGTAATGGATATTCTAATCATAATTACTCAATGATATACATTTTGTTTTTGTTTTTTTTTTTTTTGATAGAAAATGAAATTTATAAGTTACACTACATTATATTACATCATTAAAAATAAATAAAATTAAAAAAATAAAAACCATTTTATTTGGAGATCTACTAAAAATATTTTTTCTATTAATTTGAAAGCTATAAGATTAAATAGAACTTTACTTTGACTTTACTACTTCACTTTGACTCTTTGATAAACGTAATTTTTTAACTCTAATTTATCCTGAATAGCTAATAACTCAACTAAATGGATGTAACTACTGAGAGAGAATGAGATCTCACGACGTAGCATGTGCCTGCTAAAACACGTCCAGCATAGGTGTCAGGTGTGATAGATTTTATTATGTAGCTCTACAGACAAGGTGTGTTATACGTCAATGGGCAATCAGGTGTGATATACTTTATTGGGTATAATCACTGGGTTCAGCTGGGATGAATTGGTGCCGGAGCACCATTCTGGTACTAGTTTTCAGGAAAAATAATTATCTTTTCACATAACTTCACATAACACTGGCGAAGACTCAGGATTAAATTATTTTCGATCTGCGTACCCGTATGGGACCTCCCCCCCCCCGCTCTACACATGTTGTAGTATACTTCACTGGATAGATGCATGTGTAGTATGTACTTCCCCTCGCTCTACACATGTTGTAGTATACTTCACTGGATAGATGCATGTGTAGTATGTACTTCACTGAGTAGTGTTCAAACAAGTGTAGTATGAGAAACTGACCTTTAGCTACTTAAGAGTATTTCTTCGTAGGCCGCTGTACGAAATTTATGCTCTTCCTGCTTACATCCCCTTTTCAGACTGATTTAAGCGTTTCTGAGAAAGCAGAGTTTTATTCAAATGAAAATGGGTTTTAAATAGAGACTATTATTGTTGTTCTTCGACAAATTCTTTTGAGAGCAGGTGTCATTTAGTTCTTTCTTATAATTGCGATTACATCATTGAAATTTTCATCTTCATTTCCATTTTTTTATTTTACATTGCAATTAGAAATAGGAATTCAAGTAGATATTTATTTCATAAGCAAGATCTCATCTACTGACCCACATTTTCCGTTGATTTCAATATCCTAAATATTTTTTTAGCTGTAAAACATTTTTAAATGTTTTTTTTTTTTAGAAAGTGGACTAAATCAAAGAGACAAAAGGGAGAGAAAAGGATATTAATCTTGATGAAACTGGTACTCTGCGCCAGAATTAAATCCTTGAAAGTGAAATATGCTAGATTTATCGTTTATCACAACGGATAATCCCCATAAGGTTCCACTTTTTCATTTCGCACATAAACTAAATGAGAAATTACATGCGATTATCATAATTCATAATTTAATTTTAATCCATCTAAGCATCAATATTTTTTTGGAATCGAAAAAAGGTTTGAATTTAACCGAAATAGCAAATTCATTTTCTGGAACTTGATACACTAATTTTTCAAGTGATAAACTTTCTTGGAAGTTATTGAATTTTAATATTGTGCTGCAAGTATAGTTTTTTTTCTTTTTTCTTTCTTTTTTTGGAATAGATATAAATTAATTCATCATCAGTGAGGATTTTTTGAAAATGAGTAAGCACAATTAATAAAAAAATAAATAACTAAATAAAACAATAAAGCATTGAAAGACATTTTTGCTGAGTGTGATTGATTTTGTTGAAACATTTTTATTGAAAAAAATTGGGATATCAGCTACTCTTAATTTACTAATCAACTGACCTGTTGCATATCTTTACATAGATCAAACCATATACATAAATAACAGTTGAATCGTTAATGTGTCCCATGCGCATGTGCAAGCGTAAAAAGCAATATTGGGAAATGTTTTTGTTCACTAGTTGCGAGTAGAAGCAAAATTTATTTGTCGCAACATTTTTATAAACCAAAAAAAAAAGTATCTGAGCAATAAATTAAACTTAAAATTGCTACTAAAACCTAAAAATTATCAGCTCAAATACAGGTTAATGCAATTAATCAGCCCATTACGTCAATTGTATAACGAAGTTTTAACTATGCAAACTGGATATTATTTCATTTTTAAGAGAAATATTTCTTGATAACTTAAAATTGTTGATAGCACAAGAGAGGTTGGGAAGAGTGGCGACCGGGGGGCGAATGGTGCTAGTATTTTAGTAGCCACTTTTTTTTTTTATTCGCCACGTGGCTTGTAGCGGCCGCTAATCATGATCTTTGGCGAACGGCATCTACTTAAGTATAATTAATATCATGATTTAGTGGGTATTTAAACTTAGATTTTTTTTCTTGTTGTTAATTAAAGCCATGGACCATAGTGATAGAAATACACCTCATTTGTAACTCGTAAACCATAACTTTATGGGTATGGATAGAATGATTGTGTAAGGACGTGAGAGACGAATAAATTCAAAAAGTTCAATAAACCTAAAAACGTTTCTCAAGTCTCCCAGGAAGAAAAACAAGTTCCTTTTCTCCCCTCACGATCTTCAACTGACAAGATATGGTGCTCATTTTTTGCAGTTCGTTAGGAATAAAATGCTCTCCTATCTTCCTTACTTTCAAGAAAAGTCATTCTTTCCTGCATCTTAGTGAGCTATAATACTTTTTATTGCAGTTTTTTATTTTTTGAATAGACATGTAAACAAATAGTGCACAGCAAAAAACGTTGTTGTTTTTACAGTATAATACTGAAAGCAGAGGTTTTAGTTTAAAACTGTAAAAGCACAGTAATAAACTGTAAAACTAGCTATTTTACAGTTTATTACTGTAAAACTAGCAATTTTAGTTTATTACTGTAAAATTAGCAATTTTACAGTTTATTACCATAAAATTGGCTGTACTATACTGTAAAAACAACAGTGTCATACTGGAAGCAGATGTTCTAGTTTAAAACTAAAATGCACAGCAATAAACTGTAAAGCTAGCAATTTACAGTTTATTACTGTAAACTAGCAATTTACAGTTTACTACAGCAAACTTTGTAGTTTTACAGTTTAATACTGTAAACTAGCAATTTACAGTTTACTACAGTAAAATTTGCAGTTTTACAGTTTATTACTGTAAAATTAACTGTATTATACTGTAAAAACGACATTCATTTTTTAGTGTGGGTATAATAGACTGACGGGTTTGATTTAACTAAAGATCTTTTACTCTGAAAATGATATCTCTCTAACATAACAAGTCTGTTACTGGATAATTATAAACATTTCAAATGTACGTAGGTTGTTCAATAAACAACAATAGAATATATTTGTTTTCTTTTTGGACCGCAGACGTCTTGTAGGCCCTTTTCCTATTGGACTCGATGTCTGCAACTCAAAGTCCCGCTGCGCCATCTCCTGGGACATCCCCCGTCCTCTGCTCCTTCCCTACCAAGCAGGACATGGTGGTGCCATGTCCTGCATAGTGGGGAAAGAGCACACACACACACACACCTACCGCAATTAGTCATTGCGAAAAACATAATTTGAATTAAAGATGTAGAATTCATTTTTTCCCCATTTATTTTTTGTATTGTGGTACTAAACCCACATCCAAAGCGATGAATGTAATTTAAAATGCAGTATCATTCTTTATTTAAAAACTGAAAAAGGACTGATTTAATATATTTTCTGTTACGTATTGAATTTTACATGTACTAACTTTTGTACCAGTTACAATAGAATGTATAGAAGATTGAAATAGATCCAATGAATTTATGTAATTAATTATTCAACATATGAACTGTAGCACTAAAAGTTATTTGCAAATCTTCAATATGTTTTTTTTTTTTTTTAATTTCTGCAAATTATCAAATTAACTCGGTATTCATTTCAGTCTCGAGAACGATATATCTTGCTAATTTTAAGGTTATTACTGTTACATTTTGAGAGCAATATATATATTTCTCTTATTAAAGAGCGATTTCTCCCCTTATAAATATTTTTGAAGAAAAAAAAAACACTGTTATTACCAAAAAATGATCCGTTATTTGTCGTACTAAGAGCATTGCAAATCAATTATAAATTGGTATACCAAAATAGTTTGTCTTCTGCAATTATTCGAATGTAATTATGTTTTTCTATTGCCCAAGTTTCTTAACTTTCAAAGAAAATTCTACCTGAATTACGATCACATGTTGATTTATTTAGCTAAAGATACATAAGTTGCCGACTTAAAAAAAAAAAAAGTTTGTAAAGCTTAAAAGAATAAGAAAATACAGTAACCCCTCGTTATATCGCGCTTTTCGGGGGACAAAGAAAAAGAGCGATACATCCGAAAGCACGATATAACCGAGGTTATGAAGAATAGTTCTCTTTTCTACGGCCCTGGTGTGGAGCAGTTTCCAACTTGAGCTGAAATATTTTGCTGGTATGCAAGTTTGTGTGACAGGAATTGCCGCTGTTTTTCCAGGGAATTCAGAAGAATAGAAGAATCTTCGTTTTGTTCATTGACAAAATAAAGAAGAAAGAGTTTTTCTGACTTTTACCATACGTTTTCAAAAATGGTTTTAAACTTAAAGCAAGTTTTTTTTTTTTAGTAAGCTTTGATATTTCGGGAGACACAAGAAAAGAGCGATATATCCGAATGAGCGATATAACGAGGCGCGATATAACGAGGGTCTACTGTAAATAAAATAAACATTTACAAAATAGATTTATTTTTCCTCAGAAATCAAGAAAAAAATAATGTCTTTATTCAAATTTTGTCAGTTATTCACATTTATTTCTTTATTTTCTTAATAAAAAAATATTTCAAGGAATATTCAAGAATAGTTATTAAAATATTAGTTGACACTTTGTGCTATTTTTCAAACTGATAACTTTACTGTTGCAACATGTGTTTTCAAGCTTTCCAGCTCAGAACTGACAGCACTGAAATAAAATAAGGACGAAACAAAATTTTATTTGTATGAATTTTAAGAGTGCGATTTTTCCTAATGCATAAAAATTGTATGAATGCACTTTAATTGAAAGGTATAGATCTATGAAATCATCCCGTTTTAATCCTTTAACTTGCTTCTGAAAGACGTTTCTCCAACTTGACTTTTCTTTATCATCGCCCCTTTAAAGAAACTCAATTTCCTTTTAACCTTTTGTTTTAAAATTAAATGTTACAAATCTCATCTTTTATTTATAGGAAATAAATGCAATTTTTATAGCAAACTTGTGCCTGTCACGTTGTTTTTTTTTAATTGAAGTTAGTAATTATTTCTGAAAATGTTGACTGGACAGTATTCATCACCATCCGTTTCCTTATTCGCTTTTCATCTTTAAACTACCATACATTCTTGCAGTAATTTCTGTTTTGAATATGTTATACATCTTGGCTATTCTTCAAAAAGTTAATCTTTTATTTCAGATTAATTTTAAACATACTTCTTTGTTTGAGAAACATTTTCCCTCAGAACTTCGTAAAAGTATAAATATTATTTTTTATTGTATTGAGATTGTATATGGAAGTGTCCCAGCTAGCACAAATAACCTTTAAACGTTTTATAAACGTTTTTAAGCGGTTGTTACAACGTTAATAACCATTTTACAACCTTTAAAAAACGAAGTGTGCTACTTTGGGGTGTTAGGTAATTTTAAAGTTTCCCTTTAACGGTCCAATGAGACGTAAAAGTTCATGGGAAAGATCGCTAAAAAATAGCATATTTGCAAAAATTTGGAATTTTTAAAGTCTCAATTTCAAGTCATAAAAAGAAGAAGAAAATAGATTTTTTTTTATTTATTTAATATAATTTGAACATGAGGGTGTTTCTCGTACATAAAAAGTGCAATAAAAAAAGTTTGACCTATTTTTCTAAATTTAAAGTAATTTTGTTTAGGAAATGTTGAACGTAACAACTAAAGTAGTTTGATAGCTTAACTACGTAAAAATTCTCAAACTATTGCTACCAATTTGTATCATTACCTAGTTGCATTGAGATATTTAATGAAAAGAATAAGACCAAAGTACGCAATTAGTCGCCCCATTTTTTTTTACTGTGCACAAAACTTGATTTTCCAAAAGTAATATTTATAAATGTATCGATAGTGATGATGATGATAATGATAATAATAAAAGTAATAATATCAACATATACACAAACATAAAAAATACTTAAATGATATAATTTATTTGCTAGCTTTTACTGGAGGATAAGATGAGTAAAATATTCAAAGGTTAATAACGGATAATAAATAGTAAAATATTAATCAATAAGCAAACGCTTTATTTCGCGATTAATAATTTAAAATAAACAAAGCATAAATTTAGTTAAAAAATTGCTAGCAACTTCCTGACGTTAGAATTTTTGCACAGAAACAGTTTTTTATTTATGTTAAGAAAAATAGTTATGATATTAAACGCAAAAAATATTCTAAGGGTGCCATTTATTTGCTAGTATTTTTTTTGGGGGGGGGGTGATAAGATGAGGAAACTGTTCAAAGCTTCGCTGCCAGTTGGTAATATGAAAGCAAGCACTTTTTCCTCGGTTATAATTTAAGGAAACCCAAAAAATGTGCTTCGAAAATTGCTTGACGTAAGAATTTCTACAGAAATATTTTGTCATTTGTGCAGCTGCTGAGCTAGAGCAATTTTCTATGGGAAGTGTCAGACCAGCTGAGGTTTCACTGAGAGCGAAAACATAAAAGCGCGCGTCGAAAGTAAGGGACCTCAGTCCCGGGTTGAATGATTCCTTGCAGTGTGGAGGACGGGCAATGGCCCAGTTTTGTTCCAAATATTCGCGCCAACAGGTGTCACAGACCTTTTCGACTCGCTCATGCGTCGGCTTTTCGCTTTTAAACTGGTTGCGCATTTTCGCTGTTCCGTCAAATGCCGGCTCGAGTGTTAGCCATTTTCGGTATTTTGTTTAAATTTTCTTCCCCTCTCCTCTTAGGAGATGATAAATGGCTACATTTATTGAGCACTTAATAAGTATTCAAAGAGTTTAAATGTTAAAAGCAGCTTTTCAAAGCAAAATGAAGTTGCGATTTTTTCACAGACTTTGTGATCGTTTCAGCATACTTCTTGAAAATGCATGAGAAAATTTTGGAACATTTGCCTTAAAAGTTTATAATGATTATGCTGAAGAAAAACTATTTTTCAATGAACTATTTAAACTTTGCAATACACCGCTAACTCGACCATTTCGATCCATGGACAGCTGTTTCGAGCTTATTCTGCTCTCATCAGCATGGAATACGAAATTAGTCGAGTTGGAGACAAAAATCCTCTTATACAGCAAAGAGAGCAAAAAAAAAAAAAAAAAATGGTAGCTAATTGCATGTTTCTGCCTTAGCCCTTGCTTAGAGGCGATTACTCACTGCTTTATACCTTGCGCTCCGCCCAAAAAATTTACGAGTTGTACCGTACTAAGTGCGGTCGCTCTAAAAAAACTGGTAGTTAATGTGAAATTAGAAATACCAGCGAGCGACCGCACTTCGTACGGTACAACTCGTAATTTTTTTGTTCGGAGCGCAAGGTATAAAGCAGTGAGTAACAGCCTCTAAGCAAGGGCTAAGGCAGAAACATACAATACACCGTCAACTCGACCATTTCGATCCATGGACAGCTGTTTCGAGCTTATTCTGCTCTCATCAGCATGGAATATGAAATTAGTCGAGTTGGTGGCAAAAATCCTCTTATATAGAAAAGAGAGTCAAAAAAACTGGTAGCTAATGTGAAATTAGAAATACCAGCGAGAGACCGCACTTAGTACACTCGGACGGTACAACTCGTAAATGTTTTGGGCGGAGCGCAAGGTATAAAGCAGTGAGTAACCGCCTCTAAGCAAGGGCTAAGGCAGAAACATGCAATTAGCTACCTTTTTTTTTTTTTTTTTTTTGCTCTGTTTGCTATATAAGAGGATTTTTGTCTCCAACTCGACTAATTTCGTATTCCATGCTGATGAGAGCAGAATAAGCTCGAAACAGCTGTCCATGGATGGAAATGGTCGAGTTGGCGGTGTATTGCATGTTTCTGCCTTAGCCCTTGCTTAGGGGCGGTTACTCATTGCTTTATATATAAACTTTGTTTTCCTCTCTTATGTGTTGACGAAGCATATAATTTTATGTAAAGGATAAATACAAGGTTAAAAAGCACAAATGCTCAGGGATACTGCAGACACGTGTTTCGTCGTTACAAGGAACACCTTTTTCAAATCAAAAAAAATTGTGAGCTTATGGATGTCGGATGCCTGTGCATCATAAGCTCACAATTTTTTTTTTTTGCATTGAAAAAGGCGTTCCTTGTAACGCCGAAACACGTGTCTGCAGTATCCCTATGCGTTTGCGCTTTTTCAACGTTGTATTTATCCTTTACATTTATTCACAAAGGTATTTACACATTTCATATAATTTTCTATTGGATTTTATATGTGGGTGGGGGAAAGTTTCCTTCTCCCCTCTCTGTCTCTTTTTTTTCTTGCAAAATATCTTTCAGTCTTCCGCAAACTTTGTGCACTTTGCTTCTCTGTAAATGCATTTTTTTTAATTTCACTGTATTGCTTCAATTAACTATTACCATTTATTTTAAGTACTATACATTTGAGCTTCGAGGGAGTGTATGTATGTCAAAACGATAAGAGTGCTTTTCTGAAACCAGGAAGAATTTGAAGAGGTAAAAACGTGAAGAAAAAATATTGATGTCAAAATAGTTTTACTCTTAGAATTTTATTAATGAAACTAATACATTTACTACTTTATATTTTCAAGAGGACAAAAATAATCTCTCCCCCCCTCCCCCCAAATTAGAGGTTATAAGTGAGTTAAAATTACAACAAGGTGTGACATAAAATAATAAAATAGCTAATTCAAAATATTGAAAACATATCTATGTTATAAGGTATTACATATGAAAAAATAACCTTAAAGAAAGAAAAGTAGATTTTCAATGTTCAATTTTTTCAATAAAAATTGTTTTGGACTAATTACCCACTGCGAAAAAAATGGTTTTTGCTAAAAAAAAGTCAAAGTACAAGCATCTTAAAACGAAAAACTGTTTTTCGAGTGAATCCTGGGATTATACTTTCGAGCACTTTGTGCTTAGCTATAAATTAAACCTTTTATACACTGCCTCCAATAATATAAGTGAATTCTTTAATGAATTTCTAAAATTTTTGAAGATATAATAATTTTATTTTAGTTATAAGGAATCATGTGTTCTTTGTCTCAACGATAAAATTACAATAATATTCCAATTGAATGTATGCCAGTTTTTTGTGTTAGATATGAAGAAACCTCTTCGTTGAATTTTATCTCTAAACGCTTAGTTTGGTGGGCACTGGGTAGTCGTTGGCTAACAATCGCTTAGAATGTTCAAAAAAGGCAAGAGAACTTACTGGGAGGCAAGGGGATTAACTCATACAATCACATATATTTAATGACTAAGTCTTATTTGAATACTTTTTTTCTTGAATGGTCCTAATTAAATAAATCTTAAGAACTCTGCTACTTTTTTTTTTTGCACTGAAGAGGTTATTATTAGTTTTTTCGCGATTTTACTTTATATTTTCTATTTTTTATCAAAAATTTAAAACTATGATACTTCTGGATTTTTTTTTTGAAAATATAGAGACATTAGTTTTAAACAAAGAAATAAGAGGCGAATTTAAATTCTATGATGGTGTTATCTAAATGAAATTGCTATCTGCTAAGATAAGTATACAATTTTGCATTGAAAAATTGAACCAATTGCACCTAACCAGAAAATAACGAAAAATCGGGGATACTTCACTATAGCCACCTTTGGCTCACCACCTTTTTCCATTCATTTCATATCACACGGCTCTTTTCAGGTTTTCTAAAATTTCGAAATATATATAAATTCTTACAGCTTCCTATAAATTGAACTTTGAGTTTTATTTTGCAAATAAACTAATACTGGTAGCATAAAAGACATTTCTCGCTCTTCGTTTCGCGAAATGTTGAACTTGATGCTGTCTTCGGATAGTGTTTATCGCTTTTAGTTTGTTATGGCATTTATTATTTTCTAAAATGCGATCGCATGTTTTATGTAAACACCTTAAAATAAGTTTCTGAATACAGCATTTAGAACGATAGATTTCCTTGATCGGTCCTTTCACTATATATATTATATTTTTATGGTGAGGCAACAAAATTCCGTTTTTTAAAGGATTTCTTAAATAACATAAACCTGCGTAGGTGTCGGCGTTTTCAAAGTTTTCGCACCTTTAAAGCATTGCCCAATCTCTTTGCCTCAGTATAAAGTTCCTTGGAAAAGTTTTTTTTCTAAATTTATAATGCAGCATCATATAAGTTCAGTTTTGATTTTTTTTAATCTAATGCGCATTGCATAAACTGTCCAAGGATAAAATGGCAAGTTATGAAAAGAAGGAAATCCAAAATTTTCTAAATTATATCTTAATTTTCTCTGGATATAGAAAGATTTTATAAATAATTTTGCGTAAAACGAGTTTTAACCCTGCAAAAACTTTCATCCACCCCCACAGACTGCAATCAAACTGAATTTTCTTTTGAAATGCTTTTTTTAAGGATTTGCTCTGTTTGGTAATATATTTCCATTTTACTTTCAACTCTATTAGCAAATAAAAACGTTTAAAAGCAAGCAAATTGTCTTAAATTTATGTATTTTCCAGTTACTAATCAGGTTGAGCTGTGACATTATGACCCTGGTGTGATTTAATGTGAAAAAAATAAAGTTAGATTGTTTTTTAAATTTTGGTTGGTAATGACGTGGCCACTAGTGTAGCGCTATTTCCACTTTTCATGATACTGTAAGTTATGCGTGTGATAAGTAAGTGATGATAAGTAAGTGATGATTGTTGTGTTGTCTGTTGCTAACTTTTTCACTCTATGAATGCTTGTTCCTGTATCAAGTACCCACCGAATTCTGCGGAGTACTCTTCAACAACAACGAGCCCCCCCCCCACCCAGTAATCAAAACTCCTGCCAAAGCACACCTTTAAAATTCCAGCAGCACAACCTGTGCTACACTCCCCCCCTTCCTGTGTGCCCCCCTGTGTATATTCGTAAGTACTTGTTTTTGTGCAATTTTAAACATGAATGTAGCATTCAGAATCAGATCCTCCGCCATTAGCCTTCACGAAAGCATTAATCTTATTCAACGTGATATTGCATAAAGTGTAAATCAAGCGTAGGTGCAGTGAATAAATTTATTCAGTAAAAAAAATTGTGACTGGTTCAATTTCACCTCGTCGAAATGGCCGTTGCAACCGAAAGTGGGCAGCACGTGCAGTATGATAAATCTTTGTAAGACTAGTTATATGAGCTAACAAGGGACTTGTATGATGTTAGTGTTCATTACTCAACAGACAACATGACATGAACTGTTTGCGATTTTTCGGATTTTCTTCTGTTAATATTAATTTGCTCAAGGGCTGCCTTAACTAATATTTTTTTTAATCCTAAATTCCTTATGTTGCTGTTGTGTGGACGCTGTCCTTTCCACATTCTTTTGAAGAAGATTTTACGGAGGCTCATTGTTGGTCTTTCAAACTATCCAGTCATTTAAGAACACTTATTTTATTAGTTTTTTAAAACATGTAGCCTTATTAGGAACACATTGTCATAATTTTGAAACAATTAAGTCATTTTTGGACACAATTTTCGGGGGTTCACTATACATAAATGTTTCTAAGGAAATTTCAAGAGCTAGGCACGGTCCAAACAGTCTTTCATCTCTTCGGTGAAAAGGTAAAATGAGTACCAAGCGTGTTTGGGAAATAAACCCAGGGGTTCCGCGCTAGACAACCAGAGCCTCTGCCGTGCAAACCAGAAATTTCAGTCACGAAAACTAGGATGGGCGCAGCCAGTCTTGGCCCCCATGGGCTATTGCGCCACTGAGTTTAATTTTCTATACACAAATACGTGTAGTCGCCGAATTACGATCGAGTTTGGTTCTTGGTTTTAGGTCTGTTTTAACTTACTGGTTTTAAGACGAATTGGTCATATTTTCGTATGATTTTAATTCTAGTCAACTTTGACTTTCAAATTTTATTTAGAACTGAAAATTGACTTTTTGATTGCTTGTCCTATCACAAAAAAAAAAAAAAAATCTGGATCGTCCGACATTCAGTATTCTTGTTTTCGTTATAATTATTCCAGTTCATTGTTTTTTTCCCATAAAACATGTCACCATACATTCAAGCAATTTAATGTGCAATTCTGGGATTCCTATAGGTCTCTTAAAAATGTAATATATTTGCCGTCAACTTCGTTGTAATTTATTTTAGTATTATAAATTTTGAGAAAGACACTTTCCGCATTTTTCCCTCTATGAAAGTTTTTTAATTTTTTTTCAATAGCATTATCCCTAGTTTCCGAGTTTCTGTTTTTAGAAAACACGTCGAGGATAGGTTCGCAAAATTCTTTGCTTAACATTAGTTAAGAAGATTCAACTTAACTTTCCAAGCAACGATTTTAGCAGTTGTTACGATTTAGGGCGCTTTTCCACTTGACGACACGACACCGACGAAAGTCGGACGGTAATACTGCAACGATAAGTACGGTGTCGTGTCGTCTATAGCACTGCTTTTCCACTTAAACGATATCGTTTCTCCGAACGGGTCATTTTCCACCGCATTTCATTTCGAAACAGCACTGTGCTCGCACGTATATTTTTATGGCTGCTCAATTTAACAGATTACGACTACTATATTTGCTTAACCTCCGGAGGAAAAGAAAACAAATTAAGAGACGGTATTGGGTGCACGATATTTTTAAAGAAAGGTACATTGTAGGCGAGTTTTGTACACTTTTCAAGAAATTGCAAAAATATTTTAGGTGATTTTAAATAATTTTACTAAATTTACAAAGAATAGTAAAAATTTAAATCTGGACAAGGTTATTTAACACAAGTAGTTTAATCTAAAGTGTATAATACATTTTTATAGTTACGAGCAATGCTCTTTGAGTTTACCTGTTTCTTTCTTGTCTGTAGAAGATTTGCCGTCATATTCCTCATCTAAAAATGTAAAAACTTCTTCCCAGGCTTTTTCCCTGTGAATTTTGTTTTTGTATAAAATATTTCGCTTGTCCCATAGACACGGTCGCTGCTCAATTAATTCACACTAAACAGGCACGTCAAACTTGAATGACATGACTACTGTGTTGCTCATCGAAGAAAGTTCAGAATGAAAATTTAATCTTTTTTGAAGCATTAAAAGTCGTCTGCGCTACAATTAATGAAACAAAGTATAAAATAAAATGATTAAAATCTTTTATTGCTTCATCTTTTATCAATCGTCTGCAAATTGAAGCTTATATTTATTAATGCAGAGATGTCGAATTTGAGCGCCATTGCTATATTTCGAAGAAAGTAAACAGATGAGTGAATGTCGTCCCGATTTTAAAGGCGGGACGGATGCCATCCGACACGAATGGGACGACAAACGATATCTTTCGGTCAGAGACGACACAATCGTCCTGGAATCGGGAGATGGAAAAGCGCATAGCATATTTTAATGCATTTTGCGTGCTTCAATGTCGGATGGCGACAATCGCTTACGATTTATCGTTGCCGTGTCGGTAAGTGGAAAAGCGCCCTTAAGATAGTTGTTTGAAAATCGTTTCAACTGTCAAACTTTTGCAAAACCCTCAGACCATAAGTTCCGATTTCACCGTGACAGTTCCGGGGCCAATGCTCTGAGTTTGATAGTAGCCGGATGCCAGTAAACCCAAAAAAGTTAGTGGGCACTTTGACATTGTTGGTGGCCACTTTGAACCATGTTCCAAAAGAATCATCTCACTCTACTTCATTCTGCGTGTAGTAATATTACATTAATGCTCAGATGTTCAAATATTGCTTGAGGGAAATTTTCGAATATTTTTTGGCCCACTATAAAATTGGAATTTTTTTTGTTGTACTAAATTGATCAATTCATATTCAAGTATATGAGGTAATTATTTCCATGAAAATGCATAACCTTTTTAAAACTTTTATTATGGCGATCGCTTGATTAATGTCCGCCGTTAGAACTTTCTGTAGCGATTCGAAACTAGACATATTACGAATTTCGGAACTGTACTGCGCCCGTTGTTGGCCTATTTAAAGTTCCTATACCGTATTTACTTTTAATTAAGCGGTTAAAAATTTGAAGATTTTTTCTCTTTTCTACGAGAAACATTGGTATACTTAGATGTTTTGTAAAACAGATATGCCGACTTTCTCTCTAGTTCAATATTGGTCGCCGGTGACGATGCTGACGGCTATTTTCTATTAATACTCTATAATTTTATATTTCTTTTTATGCCTCGGTATGTTGTATTTTTGTTCAGCAAAAATTAAGTATGTCGCCAATTTGGTGACGAACATCATATTTTGTAGTCGCCAAAAATTTTCTCTTAGTCGCAATTGGCAAGTGGCGACAGCTGGTCTCGACTTTTACTCCCTTGTAAATTTTTAGAGAAGCATAAGCTTCTTATCTCCCTATTGTTAACATCTTGAAACACATTGTCAATAATTACCGCTTCGAAGTTATGCTGCTGCAAATGACTACGGTGATAAAAAAATATATTATGGCACTTTAATATCCTTCTACGAATGACCGACGAAATAAACAATATCTTGATCACTTCAAGCAGGATTTTTTTTTTTTTCATTAAAAGTGACTTCGTCGGAAATTAAAGTCCGCCGTTATTCAAATCAGTTTCAATCCCCTCATTAACCGACACATTTCCGCAAAAGAAATTGCGCACAACGCTACTTCCTCTCATTTAATTTGAACAATGAAAATCTCTCTCGTCTCCGAGTTCCGAGAGAAAAGTTCTTGTTTTTCTTTTTCTCCAGGCAATCATTACGCAACTGAAAACTCCTCGCTGAGTCATCAGTAAAATCCCCTCCCACTCCGAACGGGAGCTGGAAATTTTACTCTCCTCTCTTCTCTCGTTTCTTTACTATACTCGGAGCGGCAGTTGTTCCGGCAATAGAAAATACCGAAATCCATTCATAGCTTTCCCCCTCAATGAAAGCAATCATTTCAGCATTTTCTGACGCAAACGAAGAGGAAGGGATTTCGAAGTTCGTTTCTTGAAGATGAGGTTATGAGTGAAATGAATCTCGATTGGGATGATCGTGCAGCGGCGAAGATGAAGTCTTTTGACCGTGCTTTGTGTTTTTGAAACATGAACTTACCTTGATTAATTCGGAGTTAGTAATTTGAGGGGAAATGACCATAACGTGGAGCATGCCGAATTGGCAAAAAATAAACCAGATTGCTGAAATGACTGTTGCTATTTTTTCCTCCTCTTACTTCGATTCTAGGTTTTAATAGAGCTTCTATTGTTTTTTAATGACTTGGTATATTTATTGGGATTATTATATTACTGTTTAATGGATTAGTTAAGCTATTCAGGGGTGTCCCCCCCCCCAAGCTCAATGGCTCAAATTCCCCCCAAAAACTTTTCACAACCCTCTTGTGCTTTTTATTTTTATTTTTACCTCTCTTTTTTATTTTATTTATTTTTTTAAATGTTTTTTTTTAAATATTTTTTTAAGTATTATTTATTTATTTTTTTATTTATTATTAATTTTCTAAAAGTACTAATTATACGTAGAACAGAATCGCTTTTTTTCTCTTCCAGACATTCCAAGCACACTCACACACACAAAATAAATAAATAAATAATAATAATGAAGAAATAAAAGAACTAATTTAAATTGAAAATATTAATTAATGAATAATTTTTATTAAAAAAATCAGTAAATAATTTAAACAAATAAGTAAATGAATATTTTAGTTTTAAAAAATCCCCCCCCCCCCCCCCCAAATTTTGATGGCGCAACTTGCGCCATATTCCCCCCCCCCCCCCTGTGGGCACCCCTGAAGCTATTTGGTGGATTATTTTTCATTTGAATGGAACTTTTAGTCTTGTTTAATTGCTTGTTTTGTGTAAAAATTAAGGATTTAATTCAATAGGAGAAAGAGTGTGAAAACGCAACCAAATGTGTCCCCGTTATCATAATTGGTTTTAAGGCCCGTTTTTAAGAAGAGTTTGGGGCTTTTCTAAAATCAGATTGGATTTATAGTTAAAATAACAGCGGAATATCGCTGGTTTTACTAACGGAAAGTGTTCTAAGTTCGTGAACACCTTCTGATTATGACTAATATTTAAGGTTAGTTTTTGAAAAGAGTTTGGGAATCTTATAAAATCGCATATTATTTATGATTAAAAGCATAGACGACTAGTTTTAAAATCAACCATCAAAATTTATTTCTTGAAAATGAGGTTCTGCACGAATTAAATCTCAAACGGGATCATACAGCATTCAAGCTTACAATTTTAAATGCTTTTATGCTTTTAAAACACAAAATAGACTAGATTAATTTCTTATTATTTTTAAGATTAATTTTTATGAAGTGCTTGGGCCTCTTTTTGAAAATTATATTCCCCTATCAGTGATTGAAATTTGGTCTCAGCATTTTCAAAGAAGAAAGTTTTAACATAATTCTTTTTGAATTAAAAGGGGGGTTGTTTTTGTAACCTGTAATCGGAAAGTATTTTTTCATATTTTGCTATTTTTACGCCGAATTTCTTTCATTGCGTGTGTGTGTGTTTTTTTTTTGTGTTTTTCATGTAATATTTAACAAACATTTTTCCCGATCAAGAAATTATTTTCTTGTGCTTTCTCGTTTTTTTTTTTTTTTTTTTTGATTAAAAATCCTTTCGTCCTGATTTTTTATTTTTTCCAATCAAAAATCCTTTTGTTTCGAATTAAATTCCATTTTCTCCTTTCTACAATATTTAACTTTCTTGATTTTCTATTTTCTCTTTCTGATACCAAAAATATCAAAAGATCCATTTATTTTAGTTTCTCAATGTTTTGGATTTAAATATACATGTACTGTCGGCCCCGCGTAAACGAATACCGTCGGTTCCAAAAAATATTATTCGATTATACGGGGCATTCCATTAAGTGGGGATCTTTAACATTGCGTCTATGACATAGAAATGAATATTTAATTCCGAGATATTTTATTGATATAAGCTTGGTACTTGTTTATCTGTTACCCAATCAAGCGGGGCCAACAGTATATATATATATCAGTGGTCGGAAGTAGCGCGCTACAAGTAGCGAAACTACTGTAGTAGCTACATTTTTTACTAGTTTGTAGTGTAGCGCACTACTTTTTAAAAAAAGTAGAGTAATGAGTAGCGCGATACAAAAAAATAGTAGTTTGTAGCGATTTCTGAAAACTACTTTTAAATTAAAAAAATAATAAATAAATAAATGAAAAAAAATTTAAAAAAAAAGAGAACGAAGGAAAAAAACAAGGTTTTTCTTGTGGCGAATATTCGTAAAAATTGTAAAAAAAATCTAAAAAGGACAAATTTTAGCAAAAAAAAGGAACAAAAAGGAAAAGTAACAAATAAATTCAAAAACAATTCCTATTTCTATTCCATATTTGAAATTAGGAAATTTTTTAATCTAAACCACTTTTCGAATTTTTTCGGTCGATCCTCAAACGGTGTATTCTTGTTATTTATTCAGGGACGTCATTTCAAGCTTTTCCGGGGGGGGGAGCAAAGTGTAAAAATACAATACAATTTCACCAGAAAACAACAAAAACCACGCCCACTTATATGTACATACATTTCTCAAAGTCGGGGGGGGGGTGCAATTGACCCCCCCTGCCACCCCTAAATGACGGACCTGTATTTATTTATTTTTTAAAAAGTAGCGAAGTAGCTACTACATTTCAAAAGTAGTGTAGCTCGCTACATTAAAAAAAAAGTAGTTGTAGCTGTAGTTAACTACATTTATAAGAAAGTAGTTGTAGTGGTAGTTCGCTACGAAAAATATGTAGTTTTTCCAACCACTGATATATATATATATATATATATATATATATATATATATATATATATATATATATATATATATATTTGTATATATAAAAAGGTATAAATATATTGTCAAGACAAGAGTAATAGGGAAGTCAAATGTGCTGCAAGCTTTTCTCTAACATGTATCACCAACTCCTCACTTGTTTGTAAAGCTTTAAACCCAGACCCTGAAAGCCACACTTTTTACTACTGGTGCTGCACACGATTTATGAATATTTATCGCAGATCCACTTCCTTATTGCTTTCAGGTAGTCAAGCTATAAAATGAATTCATCTGTCAGCCCTCATTCAAAGCAGATATAACTGCTGTTAATTATAGAAAGGGATCCATGTTTGTTGTTTCAAGTGTTCTGACACCTCTTGCGCGTGCTATCCCCACCTCCCTTTTCTATTCTTGTTTATTTTCGTTTTTGAGTAGTGTCACTGAATAAACTCCCTTGATGTCTATTTCTTTGTTTATTTTATTATTATTTTTTTAAATCTCATACTGTTTTTTGCATCGATGTATCATACAAGACTCTTGTTACTTTACAGCAATTATCAAGCAATTAAAGCACCCCTTGATGTATAGCATTGATATTTCAAGGAGCTCCAGTATCAAATATCAATTACTCTTTGTTATTCATTTCATTTTCTCTTGTTTTAGTTTCACTACTGAGTTGTCTAAATTAACATACATACACAGTTGACATCTATTTCTTTTTTTCATATATATTGGTTTATCATACAAGAATCCTATTGCATTTTCAGCATGTTCTAGTTTATGTCATATATCAAAAAGTTAAAATACTTCTTGATATATGATTGATCTATCATTAGTTCCAATATCTCAACTGCTCCTTGATATGCATTTTATAGATCAAGCGAAAGAAAAATTCACTGGTCAGCCATCATTCAAGGCTTACTGTTGTACAAGGTATAACTGTTGTTAATTATAGAAATGGATCCTTCTTTTTTGTTTCAAATTTTTACTTTTGTTGTCCTCATTTCCTTCTTTTATTGTCCTTATTTCCTTCTTTTATTGTCTTGCTTTCGCTGTTGAGTGGAGTAAATTTAAAAACTTTGTTGCATATTTCTTCATCTTATTTACATCAATGTATCATACAAGAATCTTGTAACATTTCAGCATTTTCTTGGGGGGGGGGGGGGGTTCATACGTTAAGAAGCTAAAACGATGCTTGATATATTTGATGTATCAAAAAATTTCAATATCATATGTAAATTCCTTCTCAATATGCAGTTTATTGATCAAGTTATAAAATGAATTCAAGACAGATGGAACTGTGGATGATAATAAACAGGGACCCATGATGTCGCAAGCGTTATGACACATGAAACAGCACGTGTTCCCAGAAGCGCCCCGATGGAAGGTCACGGGAGGTCACTGTGACCTCCAATAATTTCCATATTCGGCACATTTTGCTGACGATTCGGAAATTTGAAGATAATATTGCAACATTGAGATTATTTGTTCTTTTTAGTTTTTAGAATTGTTTTTTAAAAGATACCTAATGTTTTTTCTCATTAATGCATGTACGACATGTATGTATGCTTGTATTTTATCATTCGGTAAAATTGGAACTTCATCCGGCAAATTGATAATTTCCCCCTCCCAAAAATTTTAGTTCGGGGCGCCCCTGCGTGCTCCTCCCACATTTTTTTATACGTATTCTCTCCACCCCCTTTTTCTTTTCTTGTTTCGCTGCCGTTGTTCAGGGATGTAAATCTATTAATTCCGTTGATATCTAATTCTTGATTTTATTATTGTTTTTTTTTAATGTCATACAAGAATTTTAAAACATTTTCAGCATTTTTTTATTTGTGTCATGCATCAAGGAGTTTTAGCGTTCTCTCTTAAAATGTTAGTAAAGCTAATAACATAAAATATATATTCTATAACAGTTTCTAGAATTCAAAGAACGTTTTTACGAACATTTTTCTATATTTTTTTGAAATAAAATGCTTGAAATAATTATATATTTTATAACAGTTATTTATAATTATAGAAACTGTTGTATAATATATATTTCAAAATATATATTATATAACAGTTTCTAGACTTCAAAGAACGTTTTCACGAACATTTTTCTATATTTTTTTGAAATAAAATGCTTGAAAAAATCATATTTTTTCGCAATGTCTTTGCTTTTTCCACACGAAAATTATTTCTAATTCAACAGTCGAATATTGGCTAAAAAGTAGTAATAACTCCGTTTTAAGGAAGAATTCTGTTCAAAAATTTTACTGACATGAGGTCCCATCAATTTCGATAAAAAAGGATTTAGTTTATTCTTACAAAAGGACGAGTTTTGAATAAAAACCACGATCAAATTGTCTTTGAATAGTTCTACAATCGAATATTGGCTTAATAAGCAGTAAAAACTCCGTTGTAAGGAAGAATTCTAAGATTTTACTGACATGGGGACACAGTAATATCAGCGCAACGAAATTACGCTTTATAGAAATTATCTCTGCTGATCAACTTCGTTAAATAGGGATTCAGCTGTATTACTTTTTTTAGATAACAGGTATAAATTTCTCTAACATGAGCTGCTGTCAAAATTGTTTTCAATTTTACAAAAACTACCCTTAAAATAATCATATTAAAACTCCGTTTGTTTAGGTGCTACATCAAAACTTATTTTTGATAAAGTTTATTTGAAGTAAATACATCTAGCAGATGAGCATGTATACAGTTCAAACTTCCACGTAGAATAAATGTTTATTGTGTTATTATTATTATTCTTAAAATAATGTTGGCTGTTCAAAATTGGATGAAAAATAGTTTTTTAAAACATTAAAACTTGAGATACAGGTGTCATTGACATGATCTTCCGAACAACATCTATTAGGATTTTCCCTCAAAAGTTGACAGACAGACACTCATTTACACCAGCTCTTAATCCTTTCATATGTTATTTTCAAGTGTTTATTTTATTTATTTATTTATTTATATACTTGTTTAATCTTATTTTTTCCTGAGATATTTTTACGAGACATTAAATTTCTTTTACGCTTTCATTTATTTTTAAAGCATCTTAACCCTTCAGGGCTTGATTTTCAAATATTAATTTACTTATATGTTTAACTTAATTCTTTTCTGAGTTTTTCTAAGGAAATATTAAGTTTCGTTACAGTTTTTGTTTGTTTTCGAAAAAGATTTTCCAAAAATGACCTGGAGTCCTATATTTAACCCTTTATGTCATGCCCGTCATTTAGCGGGGGCAGGGGGGGGGTCAATTGCCCTCCCCCTGACTTTGGGAAATCAATGCATTGTCATAAAAGTGGGCGTGGTTTTTGCCACTGTTTTGGTAAATTTTACATTGTGTATGCACTCTTTGCCCCCCCCCCCTGGAAAATTTCGAAATGACGTCCCTGCTTTATGTCCCAAATTAATTTAATAATGAATTTTTATCTATTTTTTTAGTTTTTTGAGTTGCAAATACATCAGAAATCATTTTTACCGAGCATGAAAATATTGAAATTTTTGTGGGTCTAAGCCCCACTACGCCTTAGGGTTCCCAAGAAAACTGTTTCCGATCGCAGGTACTGTCTCTCGGGCGTCTCAGCGAAGTACAAGGAGTGATACTCAAAAGCTTCAGCATGATTACAGCCATTTAGGAACCATAATGCTAAATTAATATAAAGGGGACTTCTGAGTCCCGTCGGTGCATAAAGGGTTTAAGAACCCTAAACACTTGTATCTTCAATGTATGGCGTTTGTCGAGAGACAATGAGAAAGTGCTGAAAATGCGGTGTAACCGAGGTCATTAAAAGCAATAATCTAGCATTCAAGTTATTAGTTTGTGCACTTCCAATAAATTTTGTTTTCTTATAAAAAGACGAGTTTTATATAAAAACAACAAAAAATGTATCTTATTGAATGTTTTTTTTTATGTTGAAAACATTAAAAACATTTGAATTGTTTGTGAGGAAATCATGTTCTAAATAATTGCAACTTAATGCAGTGAATTCAGAAAAAAATTAATGTACCCCTATTTCGTTTATTGGATAAAAAAGAAAATAAAAATGTTCCTAAGAAGTACAATCTTTTTACTACGCACTGCAAAAAATGAACTGTTGCTTTTACAGTATAATAATAGCAGCCGAGGTTCCAATTTAAAACTGTAAACTGCAACTACCAATTTTAGTTTCTTACTATAAAGTTAGCAATTTTACAGTTTATTGCCGTAAAATTTAGCTGTATTGTACTATAAAAACAACAGTATAATACTGTCAGAAGAGGTTCCAGTTTAAAACTATAAAACGCACGGTAATAAACCGTAAAATTAGCAATTTTACAGTTTAGAACTATAAAATTAGAAATTTTACAGTTTATCATTGTAAAAGTAGCAATTTTTACAGTTTATTACAATAAAATTACTGTATTATACTATAAAAACAACATTAATTTTTTACAGTGCGGTTATAAGAACAAATGAAAACCATGATCTATCCGAATGAGCCATATAACGATGCCCGATGTAACGAGGAGTATCAATACATACATAAACATTTTTTTCTCCCAATGCACCTGATTCAGAAATGATCATAAATATGAGAATTTGTATTTTTACCACGACACGAGCATTTTTTATTCATCAGGCGTTGTAATCACACCTAAAGGCTCCGTATTTTCACTAGTTCCTGTCATTACATCAGCTGAACACAACGCTGAGAGCTTACTTTCTCTCTCTCCTCTGACGTAAGATGAGGAAACGGAAGATTACGTCTTGTAATATCAGAGTTCCTTGACACAATCTTGAAAAGGAAAACCTTATTTCTTACATCAGAGCGCAAGATCGATCTCTTTCTCTCTCTTTTCGCGGCGAACTATCAGCCTCGTTATTTGAAAGTGAGAAAACTCAATATCAAGTTTTGTATCTTTTTTGTGCGAAATTTAATTAATATTTTGTGTTCGCGGTTAAACTTTTTTAGTGGATATTTTGTTAAATGTTGTTTTTTCGAATTTTTGGCACACTTTCAGTAGAAAGTTTTATCTTAGTCCTCATAAATACGAATTTTTTATTTAAAAAACCAATAAAAAAAGGTTTTGAACTAACAAACGAACTATTTATATTATAGGAGAATAACATTAATCAATCAAATGTTTGTAATTATTTGCTGTTTTACTAAAACTAGCAAGGCTTTTAAAAACAATTACTATCTTTTAAAAATTAATGAAACATGCATTATAGCGATAATACGGTAAAGCCCAGTGGCGTACATAGCGCCCCCGCAACCCCCGCGGCGCGGGGGGGGGCGCAAGAGGTTTAAGGGCGCCCGATGCAGAAAAATAGCACTAAAGGTTACACGGGGAAAATATTTTTTACATTTTAATAGGGGGTGGGGGGCGCACTTACAAATCTTGCTGGGGGGCGCACCTTAGTCTATGTACGCTACTGGTAAAGCCAACTATTTAATATGTATTATTCACCTAAGTAATACGTATATTCATTAGTTAATATGTACGTAATTAATGTTGTAATATGATGGTACTCTAAATATATAACACCTATTTATTTTTTCATTCCTGCATCCGACATCTACGAAGATTTTCGGAACTGCTTGTTTATGATTTGAAGTTTAGGGTGTGACCGGAAATAGTGGTCAATGCTACAATTATTGGGGTTATAGGTATTTGCTTTCGTTCGGAAAATTTTTTAGTGCTGTGAAAATCATTTTTCACCGTTCTTGTATGTTGAAAATTATAACTTTAGTAGCTGACCAGTGCGAAACTTTAGCTTTTGACAGCAGTAATTCAAAAATTCGATTTTTCAACCCTAATTAAAAAAATTTAAAAACAAACAGGAACAGAGTGAATAATTATTTTCGCTGATTTAAAAATAAATAAAATCATGCCTAACTTTTTACTTTTGTAAAGTATTAAGGAAACCAAAAAAGAAAAAAAGAAAAAAAAATCTGGAAAAAATATTGTTCATGCTAAAATAAGCATTTTTTCTTCTGGTTTTACTGCAATAGAGAACCTGGTTTGAAAGTCTTCAATGAACTTAGATTATATATTCTAGAAAATTTGGATCAAAGTTAGCTAAGGAGAAAAAAATCAATCAAAAGTGACAAAACCCATAGCAGGATTGAACGTGTGGTCTTCTCGTTTCCAGCGCAACGCTCAATCCAACAACTCCCCTGCGTCTTTTTTTTTCGGAAACCATTCGATTAAGTCATGTGCAGTAAAAAACAGAAAAAAAACTGTTTTTGACTCAAAAAGCAATTTATAGGCCGTGGGTCTATTTTAATAGCCGGCAAAATAAACTTCAAAATGAGGGGTAAATCGTGAAATTTGATAAAGAAATGAGGAAGTTTTGATATAGTAAAGAAAACAAGCTAGGGCAATTCCACGGTAACTTACGTTACATTTCGGCCAACTCTTATGCATTTAGTACCTCAGTACAGACAAATTTTGTTGTACAAATCTTGTATGAAAGCATTTTTTGAAAATGACAGTTGAAAGGAAAATTAAAATGCAAAAATATTCGATGCATTTAAATTATACAAAATCTAGCAGTCAAAGATAAGGCAGTAACTTGCGTTACACAAAAAAGGAATGACATAATATGAAAATTGGTTCTGAGGCAAATTTCTGCTCTATTACAGCTGTTTTATTGTTTGAAGCATAATTTATCAGTTCCTTATAATGCTTAGGAATATATTTTCATTAATTTAAAAATTTATTTCAAAAATGGAAAATTATGGGAATTTTTAACTGGGTAACTTATGTTACAATAACTTACGTTACAAAATTTACTTACAAGCATATCTTTATTACAAAAATTAATGAATGAAAATTACAGCTTAGTTTAGATCGAAACATTGAAAATTAACAATTATGAATTAAATTTACAGAAATTTAATATCAAACTCAATGAAAAATCAAAAATATTACATAACATAAGACTTAAATCTATACTGGCTGCTGCTATTAACAAGTTCAGGTAATTCAATTTTTTAAATCATTCTTTCTTTCTTATTATAAATTTCATCTGTCGTTCCTGGCCATTTCTAATTGGTTCCAACAGCAGCCATTACTTATATTTTAAACTCGTTTTCTTCAATAATCGTCACAACTCAAGGATACAATGTATTTTCGTACTTTACCACTCCCCATTCACCAGCTTTTATCTCTGTTTTTTCTTCTTGTTCCTTAAAATACTTAACTAAACGAAACCCCGTAGTTTGTTAATTTCTAGTTCTTAAATGGTCATTGTCAATGTGCGGATCTTCAGAAAGTATTTTTGATAAATTTTGCTTTTTCTAACATATTTCAATACCATAAAGAGGGACTTATATTTAAAAATCTGTAATATCCACATGACTTTTCTCATACCCCTTCTACAGCGCATCTTTTCTGCAGAGTTTAGTGGCATTTTAATGCAGAATAAAATGTATTTCACCTGTAAGAGATAAAATATTTTTGTACTTCTAAAACATATTTGATAACTTTAAATCATAACAGAAGTCATTTTTGAATAATTTATAGTACATTACTCCTAAATATTCTGAATGCAGGGATATTGTTTAGAGAGAATTAATATCTCAAAAGCCAAAAAGAAACATATAATTTATAATAGAGGTGTATTGTAATCTTATTAACAAATAGAGACATTTTAAGAAATATGATTAATTTAAATTAAGTAAATACAGTACAAATTCAAAAGAATTCTTGCATAAATTACTCCTACTTACCACATAGGTTTATTTCACAATTTACTTTCTTTATAAATACAAATATTTAAGTTCTACTTGGGTAACTTACATTACCTGCATACGTTGGTAACTTAAGTTACACGTTTTGATTGTAGCACAAAAAATTAAATAGACAATATTTAAAAAAAACTTTAACTATTTGCTTAACACACACTTATAAGATAGAAAATATAGCATTGTTAACATTGCATTGCCCTTTGTTTATGCACATCATGAACTTTAACATGTTTTTGGTAACTTATGTTACATAGAACAGTGCATTTTTGAAGTTAACATAAATCACTTAATTTACGTGAAAACACTCGTTTTAGCAATTTACAATATTGAATTAAAGTGTAATAATCAATATTCTTCCTTTAAAACAGTTATTTAAAGAAAAAAATTGAAACTTACCAACGTTGAAAGATTGACCATTTGCTTTGCCAAAAGTTAAATATTCCATTTCCAACTTCAAAGTGCTGCCAAAACTAAAAATACTACATTCTTGACAAAAAATTAGTATAAATAATAAACTTCTAACATTTTTAAACCGAAAAATATGTAAAACAGACGCATTGCTGTAATTTGATTTTTCCAACGCTTTTCCACACTTGCATGGAATTGCCCTCTACAGAAATTATATATAAGGTAAGTTAATAGTTATTCTGTATTCACGTTAATTACGTGTTTTTCTGGTATCCGATTTCAAGCGTAATTGAGGCATGTGATTAAGCATGAAAAGCAGGGAGTAGAAACGCGCAATGTATGGTAAGGGAGTAATGTAAATTAAAATGTGCGATATGGGTAGAATAAATTTCTCACCCATTTCTTTTCCATCTGGAAAAAAAAACTATGGAGAAATAAAATTGAAGATGAAAATCGTGCAGTGTGCATTTTGCTCTAAGTCCTTTTCAAATTTGAATGCGGTGACCGGTGGGTTTCGGGTCAAAATGCCTCAAATCAACTCAAAGCAACCGCGCTAGTAATTAAAAGAAAAGGATATTATCTGTGTTAGAAGTGCAAATAAGTTATTACTGAAATGCAAAAAGTGTTTTTCTACGCAGTGTTATTTTTGTGGTACTCATAATAATAGATATTCAGGTCGAACATTTTCCGCATTTTTTTTTTTTTAAACAAAAACTCATTGTTAAAATTCTTGATTAAAGCTCTCGAACTGAAACTGCCCCAATTCCTGAATTTTGAATTTCTTTTTATGCAAGCGGTTGTTTTCATTTGTTATATTTGAGATAGCTCATAATTAGAAACATGTGTGGGAATAAACCTTTTCCCGATTTCTTAGATAGTATACATTTTATTGATAAATTTTTTGGTTTAGGTAAAAACCTTTTGATTTAGGTAAATTAAAAAAAACTTAATTGATCCTAATCCTGAATTTCATTGCATGCTCCGTGTTGCTTTTTTTTTAAATCATGCTAGTTGTAAGTGGCTACAGTAAAAAGTTTCCTTAGTTCGGTGCTTTTACAATGCATATTACAAGCTTTACAATTTTCGAAAAACAATTCTTAAGATTATAAGAGAATTATGATTAATTACTTCAAAACTTTATATTTAATTGTTTTGCTATTATAGTGGAACTGCTAGTACGACTTTCAAAAACGAACATTTCTTTTAAAGATTAATGATGAACCATACTTTCAAAATAATGCACAATACAAACTGTAGAATTTCATGAAAAAAACTATGATTCTAAATAATGGGAGAATTAATATTGATCAGTTAAAAAATTTATAATATTTTATTATTTACTATTGTAGTGCAAGTATTAATACGACTTTTTAAGAAAATGTGTTTATTTAAAAACTAATGAATCGTACTTTAAAGATATTTTATAATACAAGCTTTATTACTTTTGAAAAATAATTGGTATGATTATATAGAACTAATATTAATCGTTAAAAATATATAATACTTAAATATTTTCTATTGTAGTGAAATCATTAATGCAACATTTAAAAGCAATGCTTTATCTTAAAAAATAAATAAAGATAATAATAATTAAAATAATACATAATGCTTACTTTACTTGTGCTTCCATTAAAGAGATAACACATAATGCGAGTTGTAAAATTTTAGAAATCTCCAGTTTGCTTATTTTTAAATTCCTATCGACTCTTTTTTGGAAGTTTTGTTATTTCTAATCTACAGTTGACTGATATTTAAATGTTATAAATTCCAGGCTAAAGGAGCATTGGACGCATTTACAAATTTCTTTAAATCTCTCACGGCTGTTTAGTCCGGTTTTGTCTTTTGAAAAGAATGGTCTACACAAGAGTCTCAGATAAGGAAAACCAGCAAAACATGTTTTAACTTTAATTAAAAAGACGACAAAGAAAGAAAAATATTGAGCTATCCGAAAAGGCAGTATTTTTATTTAGTATAATCATGGAGATGAGACATTAGCAAAACAAAAAAAAAAGAAAGTATAATGATCATGCAACATTTAACGTTTTTATTCAACTAACATATAAAAGAATAATCCCATGTTAATACAATTGTAGTTAAAGAATAATGCAATTAAATATTCATATTTCAGCATGTCACTTATAAAATTAAAGGGCTGACGCGTTTGAATGTGCATTAATAAAGTTTAGGAAATGGCAGAAGGTCCTGAGAACTATTCTCGCATTTCTTGTGTTTCTATAATATTAACAGTTAACATTATAGTATGAGTTATAGTCATTAGATTAAAGTGCATGATTAGTGAGAAAAATGGAAATATGATAATCTTTTCTTGTTGCAATCTCCTGTTTAACTTATTTCTCGTCGTCTGCTGACCCAAAATCTGCACTTCGACTTTTATACATCAATGGATTTTATGTTTTCTAGCTACGTAACATTTCAATCAAAAATGTTCTACTAAAATGTCGAAAACTTGTCTGGTCAAATATAAGATGCATGTATATACTCTTACCTTTTAATCTGAAAATCAACTGACCTATATTTGTTTAGATAATATGATTTTTGTAAAATCCAATTTCGCTCGGATTTTAATCAGTTTGAAATCTTTTCCGCATATGTTCCAGAGCATTGCCACTTGTTAAGTCATTGTTCAGGAAAAAACTCTCATAAATATCAATTTATTAACTCATTTGCCATACTTTATAAAATAGAAATTAGAGCGCGCAAATGTTTGTCACATCATAAAAATAAAAATGGGGAAAATTATGATGTTCCTTTACAGTACTTCCCTTAAGTACGAATTTACGAAAGTATTTGCATACACACACACTACATTGAAAGATTTGTTTTTAAAATTAATTCTTTGAAAAGTCACTCAAACCACTTTTTGACCATTCAAAAAACTTTTCAACCCTTTACGATTCAGAGACCTGTTTGTCCTGAGCTTTGTACTCACTGGACTTCATACGAAGAAAGTCTATTGAAAATTCGTGCTCACTGGACTTCATAGGCAGAAAGTCTTGGAGTTTAATAGAGATAAGCCGGGCTCAAGCCGAAGAACTTAAAATAGGTTTCGGACTCGGGGCTCATAATGAGATATTCGGTCGTCAATATCCATACAAACACACTTTTTGTATGACAAATGTTTTTTTTTTTTTTTAATTTTCCTTCGCTCTAGTGTAAAAGTGCATAAAACTTAAAACACGAAAAAATATTTCATTTTTAATTTTAGTGTCTCGTGCAATGAACTTACTATTATTTCTTTCAATAATGTATTAGAAATTTGAACAAATATATGCCTCACAAGAAAATTCCAAAATAATGATGATAATAATAATAATAATAATAATAATAATAATAATAAATAAAATAAATAGATAACCAGTTATTTAGAGCATGTTTGTTTGCGACAGTGGTTGGAAAAACTACATTTATTTTGTAGCGAACTACAACTACTACTACTTTGTTATAAATGTAGTTAACTACAACTACAACTATTTTTTCTCACATGTAGCGTCTACAAACTACTTTTGAATTGTAGTCGCTACTTCACTACTTTAAAAAATAAATAAATAAAAAGCATACACCGTTTAAGGATTGACCGAAAAATTTTTGAAAAGTGGTTTACATTAATAAATTAACTCATTTGAATATGGAATATAACTAAGAATTGTCTTTGAATTTATTTGTTACTTTTCATTTTTGTTCTCCCCCCCCCCTTTTTTTTTTGCTAAAATTTGTCTTTCTTAAATTTTTTTTACAACTTTTACGAATATTCGCCACAAGAAAGGATTCAAAAGTTAAAAGATTGAAAAAATTCAACCTTCATTTTTTTTTCTTGCCAGGGAATAATTAGGAACATGAAAATTATTTTAAGGAATACGAAAATTATGATGCCCAATAAACTAATGACATCAAACAGATAGAATGTATTTCGTCAAAATGATGTGTCTAAGATCAGCTCATATTTTTATAGTTCTTATTTCTCATTGCGTCCGCTGCAAGTACTCGTGCAAGATTTGCACCAGTGTCAATTAAACCTTGGTTTTTTTTTCCTTCGTTCTTTTTTTTAATTTTTTTTCATTTTTTTTTTTAAATTTAAAAGTAGTTTCTAGAAATCGCTACAAACTACTATTTTTTTTGTATCGCGCTACTCACTACTCTACTTTTTAAAAAAAGTAGTGCACTACACTACAAACTACTAAAAATTGTAGCTACTACAGTAGTTTCGCTACTTGTAGCGCGCTACTTCCGACCCCTGGTTTGCGATAACTAAATTACTAGGGATGCACCGATTCATCGGCAGTACCGATTAATAGGCCGTAATCGGCCACTTTGCCGATTATTAATATTCGGCAAAATTGGGCCGATTAATCGGCAAAAAAATTTTCAAATTTGATTCTTTAAAGCATACTTTCACTAAGAAACTATGATAAATAATTTTATTAACTATAATAATATTTCTCACAGTTGAGATAAAGTTTTTGTTTTAATTAATTCTCCTGCTTTGAATAAATATACATAGACAATGTTGCAACATTTTTTATGTGGCGATAGTTTTCTCCAGTGCTTTTAGATAATTTCGAACTTTCAAAGAAAAAAATTATTGAATTAAATTTCTACTAATTATTAAAATATATGAATTAAAATTACTCCTAAATTGGAATACTCACCACAGACTCCCCCTCCCCTCTTTTTTGAATTTTTATGTCCAATTAACATAACTAACAATGTGTTGATAATATTATTGACAATAATATGAAAATTGGTTCTGAGAAATTTGATTAAATATTGAATTTTTTTTGTGAAAACTTGGAAAATGGAAAAAAAATATCTTCTCTCAGAAATAAATTACATACTATTTCTAAACTTGGAATTGTATAAGAGAGAAAAAACAATGATAGAAAATTTCGAAACACTCACCCTTATAAGTTAATCGGCTAAGCCGATTAATCGGTAATCGGTAATCGGCCAATTTGCTTATCGGTGCATCCCTATAAATTACAATATATAACATCATAATTCATCTCTGAATGGAGCATTTTGAGAAATTTTAATGACATTTTCTTTGTTAGTAGAAAGATGTACTTTTTTTTTTAAACAGGGCTCACTTTTGACTTTTTCACTCGGGTTCGGTTTACAAGTTTTTTGGGCAAGTGCTTCAAAAAATGAGCCCAAACTCATCTCTAGAGTTATAGGAAGAAAATCTACGGAAACTTGATTCTTACCGGACTTAATAGGAAGAAAGTCTGTGGAAATTTGGTGATAGTTCACCAAATTTGGCAGAGAGAATTTTAGGAGAAATCATGTTTTGAACGTGTTCTTTAAAAAAAATTATTAAAAATACAAATTTGCTCCGTTTCAAAAAACATTTTCCCTGCCATTTAAAATTGAATTTCTTGCAAGGGAAAAAATGTCATTGACTCAGTTAGATCATAATATGCGGGAAAGGAGGGATGGGGGATTCAAAATAATTTTCTTTTTTCTTTTTGATTAATTCATCAAAACTCCTAGACTCAAAGTGAAAACTTCTGCAAAAATTACACAAATGCCAACATTTTTTTTCTAGACCTCATCGTTGTCTTGATCAATCAAATCACGCATTTTAATACTAGTAACAATGATAGAAGTTTGACAATAATAATAACCCTTATATGTTCGGAAAACCATCACTAAAGATACCTTAAGCATCGGTTTCATTTTTAACGTTTTCCGCAGCTTTTGGAAAATGAAAAGAATTGATTCAAATGTTCTTAAATGACCATTTTTTAATATGAAGTTAAATTGTTTGTTAATGTCTTAGTCATTAAACTACAATTGGATTTTTATTTCTAATGATAAATAATAATAGTTAAGGAATAACGCCATATACCTACGAATTACTTCGTTAGTTTTTGGCATTTCGTATAGGCAGAGCTCAAACGCATTTATATAAAATAGGACAAAAATGACCATGAAAGTTGAAATTCCTTGTGGTATTTATTGATTATCAAGATTATATTTGAAAAATTAGAAACACTTAACAATCTGCGATTGAAAATTAACTTTTTTTAAAAATCTAATCATAATGCGAGAAATTAAATTCATGCATCGATGATTCGAAAATACTGAAACGTTTGAAGAATATTTGTGATTTACATTAAAATAGATGAAAAACTTTTGACAAGAAATATTTTAATAGTATTTTCATGAAATTGTTTCACGGTTTTTTTTTCTCTTTTGCGGAATTGTTTAGCAAATGCGATATGGTGAACCACAGCACGAGAATACGTTGGATACAGTACTGAAAACAAATTTCAGAATTCAAAATTGTTGTTTCTTGGGAATATGCGCGATTAATAGCATTGATTTTTAAAATAAGCAATTCTTACTTCCTTATTCCTCTGGACTCAATATAAAGGTAGCTTTTATCTTCTAGAACTTTTTTTCCATTTTTAGGGCATCTTATTTATTTCTTGTAGCTAAACTCACATGCTAGGTTCACGTATTTTGTTCTATTGTTTTACTTATTTACTGGCATACTTAGGATTTTTCTGGCATTTTAATAACTGAAATACTCATAGTTCAATGATCGTTCTCCAACTTGCAAAAAAAAAAATAATTTGAGGCTACTAGCACTAACATTATAATATAATTAGTAATGTAAAGCTAACCGTAACATACACATAGTTAACATCTTATTTTTACTCCTTCTAGCGATTTTATATTATATCGTTCTTAGTCCTTTTAGAGTTATTTATTTTGCCCAGAAAAAGAAGCAATTTTGTTTTTTAACCAAATATAAATTAACCGATCTAAACTACATTCCTCTTTCAAAAAAATGTTTATAGATTGAGTTGGGGGGGGGGAGGGTTGGCCATTAGAGTAATCTCGCTTCTTATAGGAGCGATTGCTGCTCTACTATTGAAAACGGAGCTCTATTTAACTACATTTAAAAATAAGGAACACAACTTAATATCTGAGAACAAGCATTAGATCTTTGAAAAGATAGGTTAATTTAACTATTAATGAAAGAATTTAAACTACGTCCCCGTTTTTTTTAGATACAGTTATACTCCTTTTATTTGCTGGCGGGTGGATGGGGGGGGGGGCAGTTTTTTTTTTTTTTTTTTTCGTTTCTTATAGCAGCAAATGCCGTTGCTCGTAACGAATTACTATACAACTACATATAAAGTAAGGAATACAATTTAATATCTGATATAGAACATTAATTCTTAAAAGGGGGGAATTTAATTTGCGTCCTGTAGAAGCCAGTACGCAACAATAGCTTAATAATTGTGGTCCAGAATTCATGTAGCACTTTTATACAATAAGCTTTATTTACTTTTTCGATGTTTTTTTTTTTTGGAAAGTCTTAATGGACGATCTGTGTTATTATCCATGATTATAGAGTCAGTACTGATAGATTAATCAGATTCTGAAGTTCAGACTTTTCTTTAAAACATATGTATTTTACGAGTAATATTATAGTTATTGTGATTGAGGTAGTCACTATAAATCAAAATAAATATTTTTTGCGTTATTATTTTTTCATAATGATGATCATCTGTTTAAAGAATAAATCAAATTAAAATATTAACTTTGAAACAAGTTAATAAATCGAACCGTCCCAAATTACTTTGAAAAAAGGATCTTGTATGCCTCCGAAGCATCAATATTTCTTACAACATCTTTATTTTATTTATTTATTTATTATTTTTTTTTTTTGATCTTCTTATAAAAGTCCGTGCAATCTTTATCATAATTTATTTTGATAATTGACATGACACACCCATTTTGGGGACCATTCCGGACAACTGCTACTAAAATTCGGGCTATAAAAATTTTATTAAAAAACTTGAACAGGGACTAAAAATTAAATATTCCCCTTAAGAATTCGGGAGGTATGCTCACCTTGAAACTGAGTGTCTAAGGAGTTCATAAAATCTAGTTTACTAAGTCCAAGGAGATCTTCGTAGTCTGAGTAGAATGTTTAACATTTATCAATGGATATCTAGGCTCTATGAATACAGAGCCTAATGCAATATGGTTTGGGTTAAGTATTGCACAACCACTAATATCATATGGATCAATATTAAAGTCATAGTGTTTTCTGTAGAAAATATTTACAGAGTCAATGCCAAAAAGGCATAGATACTATTGTACCTATGCCTTTCGGCATTGCACGTCTATAGAGCTTATGGGTTTTTTTTTCTGCTGATCTACAGGCAGACAAGTAAATGTGAATCAAAGTTAGATTTTGATTTATTGTCAATTTAGGAAACAATGCTCTGCAGCATTTATAAAAGAAAATTTAATTCTTTTGCGAGATCATTCGACTCTAAACCACTATGATGGATTCTTAAATTTCTATGATTAAAATAGTCACCTTTATGCAAAACTTTCATCCAAGAAGTGTTAAAAAGCGCTAAAATAATTATATGAAACTTGAGAGCCATTCTAGAGCAGTGGTCGGAAGTAGCGCAACTACTGTAGTAGCTACATTTTTCAGTAGTTTGTAGTGTAGCGCACTACTGTTTAAAAAAAAGTAGAGTAGTGAGTAGCGCGATACAAAAAAATAGTAGTTTGTAGCGATTTCTGGAAACTACTTTTAAATTAAAAATAATAAATAAATAAATGAAAAGAAAAGGAAAACGCAGGAAAAAAACAAAGTTAATTGACTCTGACTGGTGCAAATCTTGCACGAGTACACCAGTGTACGCAATGAGAAATAAGAGCCAAAAAACATATGAGCTGATCTTAGACACATCATTTTGACGAAATACCTTCTATCTGTTTGATGTCATTGGTTCATTTGGCATAATAATTTTTATATTCCTTCAATTAATTTTCATGTTCCTAAATATTCCATTTCAAAAAAGTAAAAAAAAAATTGAAGGTTGAATTCTTTCAATCTTTTAACTTTTGAATCCTTTCTTGTGGCGAATATTCGTAAAAATTGTAAAAAAAAAAAACAAAAAGACAAATTTTAACAAAAAACAAAGGGAATAAAAAGGAAAAGTAACAAATTCAAAGACAATTCATGGTTTTATTCCATATTCAAATGAGTTAATTTATTAATGTAAACCACTTTTCAAAATTTGTCGGTCAATTCTCAAACGGGGTGTATGCTTTTTATTTATTTATTTTTAAAAAGAAGCGAAGTAGCGACTACAATTCAAAAGTAGTTTGTAGTCGCTACATTTAAAAAAAAGTAATTGTAGTTAACTACATTTATAACAAAGTAGTTGTAATTGTAGTTCGCTACAAAAGAAATGTAGTTTTTCCAACCACTGTTCCAGAGTTACGTGTGTGAGACTTTGACGCTGTTTTCTGACAAATAGCATTAAAAATTTTGATGAAGTTATTAAAATATCTTTTATTTCTCTTAAGTATGAGAACCGACCATATCTAGGTTTATTTTAGTAGTACTAATTTTGTGTGAAATAACTACATTTTTTTCACAAAATTTTAAATGTAGAGTTACGTGTGGGATTCGGAAAATCTGAGAATAACCTGTACTTAATTTATTTTATAATTTCGAGCGAAGTCTTGAAAGTGAAATGAACCGCATTTTTTTCCACATGTATCTTCGTATATTAAGAAAATATTCCATTCAATAATTATTTTCTGAAGCTCATATTTTTCCAGTAAAAAATTAATACATTGCGTTACGTGTGTGATATGAGAGCGTTACGTGTGTGGTCGCGTGTGAAAATCTTTGATTTTAAAGTCATTTTTACTCTGAAATATGATTGATTTCTGTCAATTTCGTATTACGTGAACAAAAACTGTCCATGAGTGCAAATCGGGGATGCATGCAAGGCGGGTGTGCAGAATAATGGTGCAGACTGCGCGGTCGAAAATTTTAGTAGGATTAATTTTTTGAGTTCTTGATCTTAAGTTCAAAAGGGGGGTGGTTGTTCTGTAGTTCTGTAACATTCAAGAGGGTTGTGCTATCACTTTTGGGGAGAAGGGCACCTTTGTGTTAACCGAAATAGATGATTTTAATTTTTTAATGTTTGGCTTCTAAGAACAATTTTTTTTAGTTCCATTATTTTACTGAAGGGACCCATCACTGAAATTTCTAATCCCGCTCCTCGAAGTTCCTTATAATAAATAGAGCTTAAGTATATAATTTCTCCTATCCCCGTAACTAAACACCTTTCACCTACGCTAGCTTAAGAATATTCTTTGTTTCATTTGATAAATCGTAAAAAGTTACTGTCTAATCTGATGTAGATCATCTGCATTTGCGTGCCATAATTTTGCCATTCCTAGCTGACAAAACATTCACTCATTGGATACTTGGAGTATTTTTTACGTTTTTTCGAAGGCTATCTAGTGTAACTTCTAGTCAATATCAACTTGATAAAAATATTTTAGCTGAATGCGAAGGTGAAAATTACTAATCAATAGAAAGTTACGCAACTTTAGGAAATATTATTGAAACGCAAAACATATCACCCAAAATTAACCCATTAACCCTTTAAGCGGTCAATTATTTTACCAGAAATGCTTACAAAAAAGGCATATTTTTTTATTGCATATAGTTAAGTACCATACTTAACAGAATAAGAATATCAAATTTTTTTTTTTTTTTTTCGTTTTTAATGCTTTTACAACATTTTTTATTTTACAATTTTAGTCACAAAAACCCTAAATGTTTGCTTTTTTCAAGTACATTCTGCAGTAAAGAATGGTTTACAAATTTTACAAAAATTTCTCTCACACTTACTGTGAATTTTGAAGTTTACAATTTTCAAAACAGTTCGGAAGTCTTTTTCATACTGTCTATAGTCATACAGTAGAACAAAAAGTTCCCGCTTTCCCGCTTCATAGAAAAACCCAGATGAAAAGCAATTCATTTACATGGACAAACTGCACCATATGTTGAAAAATAATACTACTAAATAGTCTCTTTCAATAATGAAAAATTCGGGCAAACCAGAAAAGGAAATCAGAAAATATCGATGCCCGTACGCCGTACAGGCAAACCAGAGGAGGTCATTTTCGGGTAGCACGTACACTGTACGGGCAAACCGCTTAAAGGGTTAATGCCTAGCGTCCCTTTTTAGGGACGGTCCAAAAAGTGTCTGAATTTACCAAAAATAAACATTTCAACCAAATAATAGTGTTCAATTATTACTTTGGTATTGTTTCAATTCATTAATAACAGATTGCAGAATATAACCATTGTAAGATGTGTTCTGTAGCCGTATAACCAGTGTACAAAATATCTTTGGGAGGGGGGGAATGTGAGGCATTAATGGGTTAATTCATAACATTAACATTTCTCCAAAAAGTTTAACCGTGAAGCAATATTTCCAAGCTTCTTAGAATCATAAACCTGAAAACCTGAAACTGTAATGAGTTATTAACCCTATAATTGAGAAAGAAAACCACTCGAGAGGATTAACCTTGAATTGCTATGGACGAAAACTTGATTCGATAAATCTAAGGCAAGCAGACCCACTTTCGATGAGAGCTTTAAAAAGGGGAGAGAAACGCTTTTAAGATTGCAAATTCCACATTTGATCTAAAACTGCTATCTGAGAGACTCAGATAAGAAAACGAAATATCTCTATAAATACCTTTCGACCCATTTCTGTAAAACAGGATTCTCTAACAACGAACTTTTTCGCGGATATATAGGTCGAGAAGAGAGATGTGCGAAAATCAAGTTTGAGGCCCCTTACACTGCCCTGGTTCAGAAAAGAAATTTTACATGTCCAGATGTATTGTGACGCATTATTATTTTGTTCGTTCTTCATTAATTTAACTCGTCTTTTCCATACATATTGCCCTATATATATTTCCTCTATATATGTCACAAAAAGGTTTTCCCAGGACCCTAAAATAAATTGTAATTAAATTTTAGATTAAAACAAAGTAAGTTAAGTCGAAGAGAAAAATTACGGGTCAAAAATAGTTCACGTTTTGATATCAATAAATAAAAATAGATTAGCATACATTCTAGTGATGCGATTTTTAATTAAATTTAGTTTTTCTTATCACAAAGGAAAACACTGAAGAGCAAAAGCTTAATTTAAATTGTTTTCAGAGTTGGAGTTAACGCTCTTTTATTAGGTTTCGAAAATGGAATTTAAAAAATAAATTTTTATGTCCTACATTTGAAACATGAACTAATGCTGTCAAGATGGTTCAAATAGTCAGAGTTTAGTGTAGCAAGTATGATGTTGTTCAAGAATTGGTTAACTAACGAGTAAGTGTCTTATTTAAATATTGTAAGTTTTTATTTATATACTAAAAAATTGATGAATAATTTATTCACTGGCTGTGTTCCTTAAAAGAGGACCTTATTTAAATGCTTTTATATATTGTGTACCTGATTACTATTGAATTCTCTCTCTCATCTGGCAAAAAATGTCTTTTAAACATGGTTAATGATGAGTATAAGATGAAAAGGGTGTTTTACTGGCCTGGTTGAGATAAAAATTTTGAGTTTAACGAATGACGCATATAATAATTTTAAAGCACAAAATTATTAACTACCAAACCCGAGCATTTTTATTGAATATGAACAAGGAACTGTGGTATGCAAGTAATGTGTGATTGTCAAATGTTTTTCAAATCTTATTAGTTGGTAAATATGTCGCACATAAGTTTTCAGACAGTTAAATAATATTCAGATGCTTTTTTTTTATTTTCTTTAGTTTAGCAATTTAATATGTTCTATACATGTGGTATTGAAAAAGCTTCGTAATTATTTCGATAAGCATTCTCTTTGTTTGATGACAGAGTTTGTCCTTCAACTATAATTTAACTGGATTAAATATTTGTTTAATGAAACACTTCATGTAAAATTGTTGCAATTTGAAACACAAGTTTATCCTACATAGTTCCTTGATGGAATTATGCTAACATGTTAACTTGTATAATTTGCAGCTATCCTTTATTTTATTATTTTATTTTCCTTTCCTAAAAATGTTTTTATTAATTTTTAAATTTGCTAACTGATCGACAAAGTTTCTGTGATATATTTTCATTAAAAATGTCTTCTCTTAGTTTTGTTGAATACGTAATTTAAATAAAATTTAGATATTGCAAAGAAAAATAAAGCTGCAAAATGTTAAATCTGTAAGATAAACATATTTAAGCCAAATTCTATGCAAAAGTTAAATAACCGACTCTTGAGTTTTCTTTAAATTCTATGCTCTATAAAAATATGAATGTGGTAAGCAACGATGAAAATAATTGGGGCTACCGTGTAATTTTAATATCCTAGGCTTGTTTCCTATTTATGTACGTAGGGCACCCAAATCACACATTTCGACCTGGAGTTTATTCGAAAAACCCTGGTAGACCTGTTGGCATCGTCTATTTTCTTATATATGTTCGTATGTCTATGTATAACGATATTCTTTATTTGGTGGAATAATGCCTTATCCTTAAGAATAAAGGAAGGGATGAAATTCATCCTAGTAAACAATAAATTCCTCTCGATAGAAGCTCATCGGCATGTGCTGAGAGAGCTTCTATGTTATTAAATTTGCATAGCCAGCAATGTTCAACTACATACATAAATGTTACTATGTCTAAATATTTTAGAATGACTGCCAAACATGGTCACTTGTTGGACCAACCCTCCGATGCACTCCACAAGAAACGAGATATTTTCTATCAATTGATCGATTCGCTTTTTATCTGTGAATATGGTGTTTCAAGCATGTAATTTTTTAATGGAAGTTAGTAACATAGAATCTCAGAAATGTGATCTTTATTGAATTGAATTTTAACTGTGTTAAAGGTGAGAATATTAATATCATAGAAAGAGGAGAAAAATTAACCCCCAATTTTTTTAATTTTTTTTTAAATTAGTTTTTATTTATTTATTTATTTTTTTCTTTTTTTTACAAAGAGCACTTTTTTTTCAAACCTTAGAAAACATTAAAATTTCATAATTGTTTAAGTTAGTTATAGTTCGCTTAATAGAAAAATATATAAAAATTAAAATGGGTTTGGTCTTTTCGTTTCAAACGAAAATTACGAACTCCATCTTGAAAACAGCAGTTGCACGAATGTGCATAAAAATCAGTTGCCTGTGAATATTTTTCTCTAAAAAAAACGTTTTTTATTTCATGTTCTGACCTGTAATAAAATAATCTAAAAATTTTGTTTTTTTTTATCCCAAAAAAATCCCCAAAAATGGATTTTTTGAGCATTCTAAAGCAGGATATCCATTAAAAATGAAAGTGCTTCCGGTTCACATTACTTGATTATACGATTGATGTAAACATCACTAA
>JAXGGA010008287.1:0-57807 GCA_038373865.1 Uloborus plumipes
GCCATCGGTCGAGCCTTAGAAACAAGTGCCTTACATGATAAATCAAACATTTGCTAATATTTTCATGCAGTTACATATCTTCTACAACGGTGAATTCCAGCCAAAAAATAAGTCAAAAATATGTTATATTTTGTTCACATCTGCCCCAGTAGAGGAGCAGTTGTAAACATACCTGAGGCACAAGTAAACACGGATACATGAATGGAAATAAAATACACCTAAGCATATTTTTAGGTATACTGCTTATTACACATTAACAAACAATTACAATGAAAATATCAAGTTAGTTATTCAACGTGATTAATTGACTCAATTCAACGAACATTGTAGCCTTCAAGTTTTACAGAAAAAAAAACAGAAGATGCAGCTGGACATGTGCCACCAAAAACTGAAGGTGGAGGTATTTTTAGCAGAATATCATTAGAGTGCTTACCATCGATGTATCATCTGCTTTTGGAAACATAAAAGTTTCATTCATAGTGAATTTTTGTCTTTTTGGTAGTGAATTCTACGAGGACAAAGTCATTCACAGCTAAATTTTCTGGTGCAAGGCTGACTTTAGCACAAAATTCTTAATAGTTGCGGTCTTTAAAACTAATATCGGACTCGGCGTCACTTACTACAACTTACTACAACTGTTCCTTTTTCAACAGTTTAGCAAGTTTAACTTTCTTTTCTTTACAACTCTTTCAAATTTCAATTAACCCTTTAAGCGGTTTGCCCGTACGGCGTACGGGCATCGATATTTTCAGATTTCCTTTTCTGGTTTTCCCGAACTGTTCGGAAAATTGTAAACCTCAAAATTCACAGTAAGTGTGAGAGAAATTTTTGCATAGTTTGTAAACCATTCTTTACTGCATGCAGAATGTACTTGAAAAAAGCAAATATTTTGGGATTTTGTGACCAAAATTGTAAAATAAAAAATATTGTAAAAACATTGAAAACGAAAAAAAAAATTTAAAAATTATTTATATTCTTATTCTGTTAAGTATGGTACTTAACTATATGCAATAAAAAATATGCCTTTTTTGGAAGCATTTCTGGTAAAATAATTGACCGCTTAAAGGGTTAAATATTGAGTATTGAAACTTTTAATTATTCAGTATTTATTAATTAGACTATTCAATATGTAAAAAAAATCAACTATTTTTGAAATTGAAATAACTAAATACTATTATGGGGCACAGATGAACTGTTCACATCTGCACCTACATAAAGTGTTCACATGTGCCCCTTATCTCAACTTAGGCCTAATTTGATTTAAAAAAAAAAAAAACTTTTTTTCTTTCAATTTAAAAAAAAAAAATAGTGCATGAAAACTTTCCTAATTAATGCCACTTTAAAACGAATAAAGTTCAAATTACAAAAAAAAAGTTTTAAATGTGTTTTTACTCGGAGAACTAGAACATAAAGGTATATTGATACCTCCCAAAACATAAGATCTTTGATAAATAAAAAACAAAATGATTTAGATCTTTGAAACTTCATGCAGGATATAGTACTTGAGTTACCATATACATTTTTTTTTTTTTTCAGATTTTTCTCTTCATGTTAATTGGGTGAAATATCGTTTGTTCGCATGTGCCCCTGTTTACATGTGCCTCCCTCTCCCCTATACCGCTCCGTCCAGGAAAACATTCAAATGAGGATCCTTGAAAAATAGAGAAAATTTCCTTTTCCTTCAACCTCAATAAGAATACTTTTAAAAAAACAAATAGAACAGATTTCAAAGTACAGCTGAAAATAGCTCTAAAAAGTAAAAAATAATTTTATTCTTTGAAGACCATCAATATTCCATTTAAGCAGTTTAAGTTTTGAAGTCGAAGCAAAAACAATGGATAAAATCATACATAACCATTCTCCGTTTACATTTTTTTAGAAAAAACACTCAAAATTGAGAATGAAACATTTATACCTCTTTTATTTTCACCGTTGTATATTTAAATTTGTAATTGAGTTACGATTATGTGTGGTTTACCTTTTAATGTTTTTGCGCCGACTCCAAAACTTATGCTTAAAAGGAGCAGCGACAGTGTTCGAAGAATAAAATTATTTTTTACTTTTAAAGCAATTTTCGGCTGCACTTTGAAGTTGGTTCTATTTGTTTTTTAAAAAGATTTTTATTTTATTATTTTTAGCATAAACGTATTTTTAAAATACACTGCTTGACATTGAAAATGCAACACCAAGAAGGAGTGGTCAGAAATTGATGAAATTTGGTAAGAAGACAGAGACAGCATGGAACAATAAGTGATATTTATTTCAAAATAAATAAGCAAAATTTAGAGCGAGGACGGCGTCGGCTCAGTAAGAAGTAGGACCGCCGCGGACAGCGATGCACGAAGAAACACGTCTAGGCATGGAGTCAATAAGCCTGCGGATGGTGTCCTGAGGGATGGCACTCCATTCCCTTTCAACCATTTGCCACAGTTCGTCCTCTGAACAAGGCAGTGACAGGTTCTGCAAACGGCGTCCAATCACGTCCCACACATGTTCGATTGGTGACAAGTCAGGAGAGCATGGTGGCCAGGAAAGCATCTGTACACCTCGTAGAGCAAGTTGGCTGATTCGAGCACTGTGAGGCCGGGCGTTATCCTGTTGAAAAATTGCATTTGGCAGACCCTGAAGGTAGAAGATTGCCACCGGCCACAGTACATTATCTACATATCGTTGGGCCGTCATAGTGCCCCGAATACGAACTAGAGGTGATACGGAATTGTATGCAATAGCGCCCCAAACATTATGCCACGTTGTCGCGCTGTGGGGCGTTCCACAGTTACTGCCGGATTCGATCTTTCTCCACGTCGACGCCACACACGTATGCGATGACTATCGCTGGACAAACAGAAGCGGGATTCATCTGAGAACACTACGTTTTGCCATTCTGCCATCCACGTCGCTCTGGTCCGGCACCATTCCAAACGTTGGAGTCCGTGCTGTGAGGTCAATGGCAGTCTTCTTAGCGGGCGCCGTAATTGCAGGCCACGTGCAACCAGTCGACGGGAAATGGTTCTGGTCGACACAGGAACATCCAGGGTACCTTGCACGTGCTGCAGAATCGACGTACAAGTGACTTGCGGGTCCGCCACAGCTTGTCGATGAATCCGTCGATCCAAGCGGTCTGACGTCACTCTGGCTGCACCTGCACCCCTTAGTGTGGCTACATTTCCTCTTTCCAACCATCTCCGACACAGCCGATGCACAGTGCTTGCATCCATGTGGGTATCAGCTGCAATTTGACGTATGGACCAACCTCCCCTTCTCAGTCCGATCACCATACCCCTTGTAAAGTCGTCTATATGCTGGAAGTGTCTTCGTTGAGGACGGCGTGGCATTTCCTCCTATCACACATATCCTTCGAGACAAAAACCAAATTTCTCCGATAATTAGTCTGGCAGAAAAACCAACATGAACATAGGCCACTTTTCAACTTCATTCTCTTATATCTTACTTCACGTGCGTCGGAGAGCTGCGCATTTCATATCATTTGCATAACTCAGTGACGTGCGTCTACGGTAAAATTTGCATGAATTTCTGACCACTCCTTCTTGGTGTTGCATTTTCAATGTCGAGCAGTGTATAGTTTGAAAGAGAACTGTTTTGTAATTCTAACACTTCTTTTATTTCATCCAAGAAAGTAAAAAAGGTTACCATGTAGCCTTAACGCTTTCATGTATTATGTAAATGAATGACACAGCAGAAAAGTTACCAATCACAAAAAAAAGAGAAAACAGTAATATTTCATTAGTATTAAGAAAATTCTAAATGATTTTTAAATAATTATGTTTTTTTCTTCGAATTTATTTATTTTTTATTTTTTTCTAATGATTTTTTTTTTTTTTTTTTTTGTAATTCAAAATTTAAAAAAAAAAAAAACACTCATAAAGGTGCACTCCCCCGGAGTTCGAAGTAATTTTGTACCAAATGTCTAGGCTGTGCAGGTGATATAGGATCTCATGAAGGCTGGAGCACCACGGACATCCTTTCAAAATTTCTTTGACCTTACTTTTTTAACCCCCGTCTCAACAAGAAAGGGGGTTAAAGTTTGAAGTGTCTGTGTATATGTCTGTGGCACAGTTGCACTTAAAGGATTCGACAGATTTCATTACTTTTTTATTTTACTTTTTCCTCGAAAGGAAATCTAATCGAGAATGTTCTTAGCTAGGTCTCGTCTTCCTACGCCTTTAATTACAAAAGAGAGTAATTTAAAACCTCGAAAAAAATCGCATTCAATCTAAGCCTTTATTCACGCAGTCTTGGTAACAAGGGCCGTGGTGGCCCGATCGGTAAGGCATCGGACTCGTGTCCGGAGGGACCCGGGTTCGAAACCCAGCCGATCAAAGATCCACCGCCTTGATTAATGGTGGCTGGGAGGCGTTAAAAATGTCGTGGTCACAAAGTCCTCCAAGTGAAACGATACCTCTGGGGGTGCTGGGCCCTAGGGTTTGCTCGACCCTAGGTTCTGGTTCAAAATTAAGAACAGAGCGCTCTTCAGGGCCCTATCCCGGTTAAACCACGAAGCTGTGGTAGGTACGGGGGACCCTGGAGAGTGTGAAGTGAAGTCTTGGTAACAATGTCATTATTGGCCGACAAAGAAAGACAGTTCAATGATTTAAAAATCTTTACACGGCAATGCGTTGCAATTAATATAGTAAAAGGCTTTTTAATGGATTTTCCACATTCCCACTTAATTCTGCTTTTGAAACTAGCACATTTTACGAGGTGTGATTATTTTTCCTTTTCCATACTTCTCATGTTATCTGGAAACAATATCAAGGGCGTAGCTAGGGGGTGCAGGTGGGTGCAGCTGCACCCCCCTAGATCAGAGCCAATGGGAGGTCACTGTGACCTCCCTTTTTTTTTTTTTTTTTACAAACGATTTTGTCCCTTTCATGCTTTTCATATTCAGTATTGTTTTGATATAAGCTTTATTGATTAATTTTAACTTCTTTGGTAACTGACGATTTCGCCGAATTTATTTGTGTACCGTAAAATGGGGTTAATCGGAACACTTTTCAGCTTTGATTGTAAAAAAAGCAGTTAAAAGATTTTTTTTTAATTTTATTTTTTGGATAAAAACTTCGGTCTTGCTTTACTTTTGATATTCCAAGCAAAGACAAACGATTTTGAACAATTACTATTAAAATATATAGCAAATTATGGGTGTTCCGAATCACCCCGCTGATAGGGGTCAATCGGAACACTTGTTAAAATTTTTATTTTTTTCAATTTAATCTGTAATAGGTCTCACACACATGAGTAATATTGATGGGGGAGAATAAGAACAGATAATTACTGTCAAATAAATGTATAATTTCAGTACCAGTAAACGTTTATAATTTGTGAAAATTCAAAATAATTTTGAACTTAAGAAAAATGAAAAGTAACTTTAAGAAATACTTTTGAATTGAAATACAAAGATTTAACATGAATGGAAGTCACTCATGTCGTCCACAAATATGTACTTGTCCTTAAAACTAGCAATTGTGACTTGGCTTAAGTTTTTTCATAACATCTCCTGGGATGAACTCTACCTTTTCTTTAGTTTTTTGAAATTTCTGGGTTTCGGGGATTGTCCTGAAAGATTTTTTCGCTTATTCATCACTGTCTGTGTGCTGGACGTTTACTACATAAAGTCTATGTGACCTTCCCCCTTTTATTTTAAGTAAAAAGAAGTCTCCTGGAGAAAAAATCTTTTGAAATCTGCAACTTTTGTCATTCTAAGATCTAGTTGCTCACGAGAAGGGTCCTTGTAAGTAAATCCTTGTCCTTGTCTTGATTAGAAGAATTAGGGTTAGAATCTTGATTTTTCAAACAGTTTCCTTCTAATAAGTTTGAATTGGAACAACAGAACTAAGTGTTCCGATTCACCCCGCAAATTTTTTTCCTATGGCATTTTTCAGAATTCTTCACTTTTATGACACACTTAATAAAAAATGTAAATTCTAATGTGGTATTCTGTTGTTCAGATACGTGTATAATTGAAACATACCACTCATAGTTTTTAAATATAAGAAGGTTTGTTCTTGCATATGAAGTTTTGCAGTCTATGAAAATGTGATGTTTTCTAGCATTCAACGTGCAGCCCTCTTTAGAAGCCAGTAGCGTTGTCAGATTGACAAAAGTAATTTTTTCCTACTTCCTATGATCTTACCTTTCTAAAAAAAAAATTCATGGCGAAAAATACTCAATAGTATATTTATGAAGAATTTCTTTGTACGGTCGGGAAGTTTTGTTCCGATTGACCCCGCTGTTCCTATACACCCCATTTTACGGTATTTATTAATTTTGGATGTGCATTTGCTTTTTATTTGTATATAATTTATTTTAAGTACTTTAATGCATAAAACATTTAAAGTAAACCGTATCATTTCATTCTAAATAAGGATGATGTTTTTCTTTTTTGCCCATTTCTTTGTTTACTTAAAACACAGGTTTTAAAAACATATCACTCACATTTTTATCTAATTTTCTGTATTACGTTTTGCATTGTGGTAAAATCATTTTATAAAAAACTACTGTTTTGTTCTTTTAGAAGTATTTTATTCCATCCATTGGTTTAAGGTGTACATGACTGAATAAAGTATAGTTTCTTTGAGTTCATAATTTCTTCCTTTTTTTGTGCAAATAGAATTTCAAGCACTTTTTTCTCTTTCTTTCCTACTTTTTTCTTTCTGTTTTTATTGAAAAATTTGACTTTTATGCCAATTTTTGGGAACTTTATATAAACTGCGTTATTATATCTAGTATTGATTACTTTTCAGAAAATGATAGTAAGCTCACCTGTTTTTGAGGAGAAAATTTTAAATTTACCGAATGAAACTCAATTTTACTGAATGATTAAAAAATAAATAAATAAAATACATGAATGCATACTTATTAGGGTGGGTCGAAAAAAGCTTTTTTTTTCTGATCAATTTCTAATAGCACGGAAAACTTGCCCATGGGCATCCTAATAACGGGAAAAATAATAAAAAAAATAATTAATTACTTTTGTAATCGCGCAAGAGCTCTAAAGTTTAGAAAAAAAGAGAAATTTCTGTCATTTTTAAAAATGAATATTTTTTTCAAAAAATATTTTTTTAAATTTCTAATAGTGCGGAAAACTTGCGAATGGGTATTATAATAAAGGGAAAAATAATGAAAATAATATTTAGTTACTTTTATGCAAGCCCAAGAGCTCTAAAGTTTAGAAAAAAAAGAGAAAAATCTGTAATTTTTAGAGATGAATTTTTTTTTTTCAAAAAATATTTTTTTATTTCTAATAGTGCGGAAAACTTGTGCCAGGGCTTCCTAATAACAGCAAAAATAATTTTAAAAGTAATTAATTATTTTTGAAACCACGCAGAAGGTCTAAAATTTCGAAAAAAAAGAGAGAAATCTGTAATTTTTAAAAATATATAATTATTTAAAAAAATAGTTTTCTATATTTAATAGTATAAAAACTACTTTTGTAGTTATAGAAATTGGTTTAAAAACTTGGGGGTACATTGCCGTTCGTTTGAATTTGCACAAAAACCCTAAAAATCCTTTTTTTTTTTGGAAAAAATCACATATCGCAGCTTATTACTAATCTATTATTATTACTAGCTTATTAATAATACTAAATCAAGTCCCACACACATCCTACCCATTCAACCAACCATTTTGGGTGTGCTTACTTACACCCTTTGAATTCTGATTTCGAATCAAATTTTTTCATTAAAGATCTTGTAAGGTTGTCTTAATAAAACCCTCTCGGTTTTCATTCCCGCAAACTTTAGCAGCAGCCTCTGTAACTAGTTTTACACACCTCTCCACTGACTGAGTGTGGCAGGGAAATTTCAAGTAATCAAATTCTGGAAGGGTTTTTTCTTTCAATAGGGTTAAAATATTTGCTGTAGACATATTTGACAGAAGTGGTGGAGGTCTTAGCTTACAATTTGTCCAATCAATTAGTTCAAGATAGTCAGTGGCTATCCTGAACTAAGAAAGTTGATGAACCTGAAAGTTAATTGAAGAAAGCTTGAAAGCTTTAATGTGGCCCACTACTGGCGGCTCATTTCTGGCTTTCAGTATCTTCCTGTAGCCTAACTCTCTAATGTGCTATCTGTTATCCATTATCATCGCCAGCATGATAATCTCTAGATGGCAGAAGAAAGAGTTTCTCTGAATGACTGGATCGATATTTTTTTATGTTGTCCGGAAAATGTCTGGTTACTTGAATGATCTTTAATACGTGCTTTGGACCATCTTTCACAGTGTTGTGCACTTTAATATTGAACCAAACAGGAACGTAGGTCTTTACAATGTAATTTGCAAGGGTCTTCATTTCGCTTGTCGGACTTATTTGGGAAACATAAAGTCTTAACACCCGGTTTGCACAAGTTAACCATCTGGAATGGCTGAGGGGTCCAGGATTTTTAGCTGCTAATTCTGGATCACAGCTTCCCGTGCTGACTGCTTGAACAATGTCTAAAAGATATTTCTAATCTTTACTGAGGTCAGTTTTATTTATTGTGATGGTAATACATTCATGCATAGAAAGTTTCTTTTTTCTTCTCTTTTAGCCAGTTTAACTGTCTCTTTTCTATCCAACGTTTTTCTCGTTATTAGGATGCCCATGCGCAAGTTTTCCGCACTATTAGAAATTTAAAAAAGTATTTTAAAAAAATATTCATCTTTAAAAATGACAGATTTTCCTCTTTTTTTTCTAAACTTTAGAGCTCTTGCGTGATCACAAAAGTAATTAATTATGTTTTAAATTATTTTCCCCGTTATTAGGATGCCCATGAGCAAGTTTTCCGCGCTATTAGAAATTTAAAAAAGTATTTTTTGAAAGCAATATTCATCTTTAAAAATGACAGATTTTTCTCTTTTTTTCTAAACTTTAGAGCTCTTGCGCGATTACAAAAGTAATTAATTATTTTTTTAATTATTTTTCCCGTTATTAGGATGCTCATGCGTAAGTTTTCCGCACTATTAGAAATTTGAAAAAGTATTTTTTGAAAAAAATATTCATCTTTAAAAATGACAGATTTTTCTCTTTTTTTCTAAACTTTAGAACTCTTGCGCGATTACAAAAGTAATTAATTATTTTTTTTATTATTTTTCCCGTTATTAGGATGCCCATGGGCAAGTTTTCCGTGCTATTAGAAATTCATCAGAAAAAAAAAGCTTTTTTCGACCCACCCTAATACTTATCTATGTCTACCAAAAGAGACGTGAGGCATCATGAAAATAAATTAATTAATTAATTAAAGAAAAAAAAATAAATAAAATAAAGAAGTTCAGCCTTACAATACTGTCTCACTGTTTTCAAATTTCATTAGCCTATTTTTATCGGATAAGAACTTTTTGGGAGGTCACAGTGACCACCTTTTGGGGTGCCACTGCTTGCACCCCCCTAACGTGAGTCCTGGCTACGCCCTTGAACAATATAGGGGAATCTGGGGCAAAGTGAAATGGTAAAATATTTTCACAGTTTGCAGCAGCACCTATCTAGCAATATTTCAACTAGGCATATAGTTGATTCCTGTCAGAAAATAAATAGCTCCAAGGATCAAAGAAAATATATATACAAGTAATTTTCAAAATCTGATACCTTTCTTGTAATATTCGTGGTTTTTCAAAAATATTTCTTGTCATTATAAAATGATAAAATTTTTATAATTATCATTTCAACTATTGATTGAGATTCACTGCAGTCCATATTTAGTTTAAACTAGGCATGTTTTGATTTTGAATGTTCTGTGTAATTTGTCAAGTACTCACGGGACAAAGTTGATGGGGCAAAGTGAAATAGTTCATTTTGTTTGTTTATGCATTCAAGTGCCAAAACGAGTACTTATTTCTTCATTTATTAATTTATTCATTCTTTTACTTATTAATTCACTTAATTATTCATTTATACACTTGTTTTGTTATTGATTCTCTATTTTATTCACTCATTTCTTTTTCTCAATTCTTAATCAATTCATTTATTTTTTATTTATTTATTCGTTTATTTTTCCATTAATAATTCATTTATTCGTTTATTAAGCATTCATTTGATGAAAATTACTGTTAATCATTAAATAGAAAATGTTTCATTACAAAACCATTGTATTTTTAATTTTGCCCCGTGGTTTTTCGAGGTGAAAAATTTTAACCTTTTTTGAAGGTGCAAAATAACTACCAAAACTGAAAAATAACATTTCAACGATAGTTGTATTACAAAATACATTATTCCTTCTTTATGTACACTGATTTTCAGAACAAATTAAAAATTTATTCATTTTGAAACAGGCATGTTGTCTTAACTATTTCACTTTGCCCACATTCCCCTACATGCATTTAAAAGTTATAAGTTTTATGACCCACAAAGTTCATCTTAATATGAGGTCCTCAATCAGGGTCGGGGTTTTTTTTTTTTTTTTGAATTAGTATTTATTAATATTTCGTAATTTAATGTTAGCACTTGTTAACTTTTGAGAAAATTGAGATAAATTTTCTTTTCCTTTGAAAGACTTCATCGACAATCTGTATATTCATGTCACTCCATTCTTCATATATGCCCCCTCCCCCTCCCCTTCTCTTTACGAAGAAACACTGACCAAGAATTCCCAAACGCACTTTCAATGGCCACTGTGACCTACCAAAAAATTTCCTTATTTGGTAAATTTTGCCTGACGATTCAGTAATTCAGACTTTACAATTTTACTTTTACAACTTTACTTTTTTTAATTCAGACCCCACATTCTGCACACATACGGCAACGCACACACACTTATCGCAATTCGTCATGGCGGTGAACATTTTAATTCAAGATGTCAAAAAAATTTTTTTTTCTTTTTTCTTCTTTTTTTTTTGCTGATAAAAATGTATTTATTTTGACCAAGCATTCCATTTTCTTGTATTTATTTTATTTGCTTAATTTTTTTTAATTTATTTATTTATTTGAAATAATAAATGTATTTTTTTTCTTTTTGTACGAAAAATTATCAGCTGCAGTTTTTTTTTTTTTTTTTCTTCTTTCTTTCTTTCGTGAAACAGTTTTTCAAGAGAACTCGATCAAAACAAGCAAATACGCCGTGCCGCACTCGTTATAAGCGAGTTTGACTGCATTATTTTTCCAGTGATTCCCGATCGAAAACGAGCGTGTGAAAGCAGCCCCTGTCAAAGGAAACACAATGCCATTCTCTGGAACTACCCTGAAACCGAGAGCGATTGCACCATGTTTCGTACAGGCGGCAACCCTCGAGATCAACAAACAGGCTCGAAACGGAAGAAACGCAAAACGTTGTGCAATGTTTTCTACTGTTGTATAAATTCTGAGCGCTCGCTGCTTCTGCCGAACATAAGTTTCGCGTTTCGCTTGTTTTGAAGAAGCAGTTGCTCCAGCTTGAAAACACCGAAAAAGTGTAACTTTTCAAGAACATGGGTAAGTGCTAATTACAATTTAATTTTTGTGATTGAAGTTGTTGATTTTAGCTTTTGAATTTTAGCTGGAATCTTTCCAAAAAGTTTTTTTTCACTAATTTACATATCTTTAGGGATAGTAATTGGGGCTATCAGAGCGAAGCTAGTAGGATATTTTGATAGATACTATCATTTTTATGCACTTAAAAATTATCAGTCGCAAATTTATGTATCTATTTTATTGTATTCATTTATTTATTTATTTCATTTATTTCCTTTTTGTATTTTTTCTTATTATTATTTTAGGAGGGTATTCTAACTATAGTTTAATTTACATACTTTTGTTTTTCTCTTTAATGACTAAAATAAATAAACAATCACATATCCCTGAACGACTTTAGATCCTGTACTGATCCATTTCACATTATTTTGTCCAACTAGTGTCCGCCACAAAACTCATTGATGATTTATTTTTTATTTTTTTTTAGTGTTAATAAACACCTGAAGTCAAATGTTTAGGGAAGAATATTTATTTATTCTCTTAATTGTTCTGGTTCAAAAAATGAATTTATGTATATGTTTTTCGCTTTTTTTTTTTCTGCCTGCCGCGCTGGGGACCGGCCGTAATTCTTATCCTAGATCCTGTAATTCGTTTTGACAGCAAGTCTTATTTTTACATTTTGCATTTCACTTCTAAAAACATCACAATAAATATGCATCTTGTTGTAGTTGCTTTTCCCATTTGTTATGATGAAATTAGGAATTAAGCATTGGTGAAACTGCGAGCTCTTCCCACGCACAGTAGATATAGAACCAATGCCACGGAATTTCATGAACTCGAAAAATGCGCCACTTATGAGACCAAAAAATAATCAACGACATTAAGTCCTCATACGTTGATTTTAAGCAAGTAGATGTATCCTGACTAAATAAAGAACTTAATTCTGTTATTTACACTTAATTACACCACAGGCTGCATCTTTGAAAAGGCAAATAGATTGCTGTTAAAGGTTGAAGGTTAAAATGGTTGACTGAAAATAATGAAGATTTAAATACTTCTATCGACATAAAACATGTTTCAGCCGGTGGGCAACAACAAATTTAAATAATTAAAATAAAATTGAAGCAATTAAATCCAGCGAATACACAGTGAACGTTTTTTCAGTGCACATAAGAAAGCTAGAAAGAAACAAATTAATAGAAACAGCAGAATGCATTTTTTTTTTTTCCAATTTTAAAGCGTTTCATATTTGGATGGTGTTATGCAAAAAGGAGTTAACCCACAAAACATAAAAAAATGAGTTATCCAACTGTGATGGTAAAATATGTTGCTTTCTACATTAGGCAAAAATATTTAAGCCCTATCAGCATTTCATGGTAACATATCATTGGTATATTAATATAGAGCTCCATGCTTTTTGCCTGAGTTCGTTGACTTTAAAGCCCACTATCTCAAAATCAGGTTTTTGTGGGTTAACTCCTTTTTGCAAAACACCATCCATTTCTTTTCTTGAAAAACAAATTTCGATCAAAGTTTTTCGGTCATAAGTTGATTGATACAAATTTTAGAGTCTGCTGCATGAAGCAAATAATCACTTTCTCTGGAGTTTTTTGTTCTGAAATATATTCTAATTTTTCATTTTGAAAATCAGTTTTTGCATTCTTACTATCTATAATGTATTGGCATTAAAAAATAAAAACACTGAAAGTACGGAATAAATATATTCAGTGAAATTGGGAATCATTTTTGATTAACTTTTTAATGAATTTTTGTGCATAGAGTTTGCAACATACTTTGTTATAAGTACTGAATTTACTGCTTAACCAATACTCAGGGCGAGGACTGCTGATGGTCTTTGAAAAAGGTGAGAAAGGTGACAAATTTTAAAACAAAGGTGACTAAAATGTGACAAAAAAGTAACTAAAGGGTGATCAAAAATAATTCGTTAAGAAATCAAAAAGCAGAAAACAATTATCGTTTTTTCTGACTTTAACCAAAATAGCCTACATACTATTTTAAAAGACTTAGATTCCGAACATGAACATGATAATGGGGGGGGGGGGAGTAACAAAATAAACCATTTTAGAACATATTTTCAAAAAACTTTCAGGGTAAACTCTATGTTATGCAGGGGTGATTGTAAGTTCCTAAAAAAATACCTGAAAGTTTTTAAGAGAAAATGTGTGTGGGGGGAGGGGGTTAAACTAAGGCCCTATTACTTAAGCACACCTAATTTTATAGCTACACGTTTATAATAATTAATTTCCGTTCATAAACTAACACATTTCATGTGTTCGAATAGTTTCAAATAGTTTTTAGTCAAAATACTGTGCATGCATTTAATTAAATAGTAAAATGAGTAATAAAGTTATTTTTGAGCTGGTGCTGAACAAATTATCTCCAAAAAAATATTTTAAGGAGAAAGCAAAAGTCTGTTTGTTGTGCAAAAATATATATGAAGTAATGAAAGTTGCATTTGTTACTAAAAATATGAAAAGGAATCGATCTAGATGCAGTACCCATAAATCTGCTAATCAGTACAATATGACCGGAGTCAAAGATTTCATATCACGGGACGCGGTAGCGTCCCGCCCCGCCAAGAAAACCAAACACAAGCCGCCAAGAAATTTCCTTCGCCAAGAAAAATGTAAAAGAGCGACCAAGGACTGTTTACGCGAGTAACCAAACCGGGGTTTTCACCCCTCTGTATCTCAGCCCCATGAAGATCCCTAGAGTTCGTTTTTGGTATACTCAATCTCCAGCGGCCCCTGACGGCACATACTAAAGCAAAACATCCAGGACCCTCAGGGGGAGGGGTGATATATGTTATAAAATCGCTATTTTTCGCACTTTTTAAAAATTGTTTGACAGGGGTCCAGACTAAACGGTAACTCGGATTGAGCTCTGCTTTTGCACCCACATTTATTTTGTCCCAAAGCTCGGCATAGGGGTTTTTCGACCCCCCACCCGCTCCCCCCTCGTTTTTATTTTCCGTATCTTTTCTCCCCGGGGTCTTTAGTGTTGATTTTTGGTATGAATATTCTCGATGAGACATTGAGGACATTTTCCCAAAATTTACCCCCCGGGGTCATCGCACCCCGGAGTTATTAATGCTTAAAATTGGTCCGATTTCTATCTACTAGCTCTGTTCAACATCTGAGCATTTATGTTTTCATTGTTGGGCCACGAGGAAAGAAAACTCAATGATTTATAATTTCATCTGTTGCCAGTTTCTATTTGTTAACAAATAAAATATTTATAATTGATTTTATTGCATAAGGCTTTTAAAAGGGGTCTTCAATTTAGTTCATTTTAATATGAGATCGGCAGTAAGGGTTGGGTTTTTTTTAAAAAACTTTTAATTTAATCGTAGTATTGTTAGCAACTAGCTTTGTTTTGCGTCGGTTAGGGTGGTACATTGTGATTGATTTCAAATTTATCCTAGACTGAAGAAGATCCTTGAACTTTTGCACCAAATGCATGCCGCCAAGAAAACCACATATGTCGGACCGCCAAGAAAAATGTTGAAGGGGAAAAAAAAACATGCAAAGTAAATTTTGAAGAGAAAAAAAAAACAGGCAAAGAAATAATATTAATGCAAAAACATGTGATATCTCCCCAAAAACAACAGTGTTGTAAAAAAATCCCCCGCCAAGAAAACCGTAAATACTCAGCCTTAAAAAGTTATGATATCGAGTTTTCCCGCCAAGTTTGCCAAACTACAACTAACCTGTATGTATAGTTCTTTTAAATTGTTTTCAGTCCTGCCAGGCGGGAAGTTTTTACTCATTAAGCAACCACCTCACAAGACAAAGCTTCCCGCCTGGCAGGACTGAAAACAATTTAAAAGAACTATACATACAGGTTAGTTGTAGTTTGGCACAAACTTGGCGGGAAAACTCGATATCATAACTTTTTAAGGCTGAGTATTTACGGTTTTCTTGGCGGGGGATTTTTTTACAACACTGTTGTTTTTGGGGAGATTTATTAATACTGAAGTGAAATACTATTTAAAGATATTATGTATGTGTTAAAAAACTTAAATAGTTGAAACAAAAATAAAATTCAGCCACAGATTCAGCATTTAAGTTTTTGACATTTGACACTCTAAAAGAGCATAGAATTTTGTTTAAAACTTTTATTTTAATGATTTAATCAAAATAAAAAGAAATGTTATTTGTTTGCCTTTCAACAAGTACAAGCATTGAAAATGCGAAATATATGATTCTCACAGCGGACGCAAAGAGATCGCAATTTTCAAAATTAAGGCGTTAAAAGTATGAAAATGGCATATAAAAGAATTCAAATAAACTTACTTCAGATTTACAATTAAAAGCTCTACGATAAACATATTATTTTTACTATCCACATAATTGAAGCAAAATAAAATTAAATCAGATCTTCAAATTTTAACTTTGACATTTTGATTTTCATAAAAGACACAGAATTTCGCTCGAAAATTTTAAATTTATGATTTTTTAATATAAAAATATATTTCATTTATTTGTCTCCTAACTAAGGGTAATAAGCATCAAAAATGAGAAAAATTCGATTCTCATATCGGATGCAAATCGATTGCATTTTTTAAAATGAAGGCATCAAAATAAAAAAGATGCAAATAAAATAGTTTATTAAAGCAAAAAAACAATTAGAATGACAGCTTAACATTTCTTATTCGATGGATATTATTAATAATTATCGGTATAATCATCGCAAATTCGAAAAAGCAAAAAAAAAAAAATCCTGAGGTGAGAAGATAAAAGCATAATTAAAAATAATTTATTTCCGGCATTTTCGAATATGAAAATACCAGAAACGATCATGAAAACACCAGAAATACAATAAAATACCAGAACACAATCACCCCTAGTTATGTTCAAAGATTTTTCTTTAAAATCAATTAAATTAACACCTGGAATTGTGAAGTGAAGATAATGACGATGTATTTGCTGAACATATTTTATTTTTGCATATTTTCAATAGTTCATTGCAAAATCATCGGTATTCTTTTTCTTGTTTCTCTGTAAATACAAAGCATAAAAGTTCACCAAAAAGTATTGACAATAGAGAAGGAGTAAAAATCCCATCTCTATGCAAATCATCAACCGAATTTTGTCTCAAGAAACAAAAAGAAAAGAACTGCCAAGTATGCTTGGAACAGTTGCATCTGTTTTTTGTTTCTTTTTAGCCTACTTTCCCGTTAAAAATAAAAGAAAGACGAAAAAAGTATTAAAATTGGCTTAATGCATCTAAAAAATATCGCCAAGTCCAAAAAATATCGCCAAGTTAAAAAAAATATCGCCAAGTCCAAAAAATATCACCAAGTTAAAAAAATAAAAAGGTAAAATGAATATCGAAAAATTAAAAATTTGAAAGTAGGGTATTGAGATGGGGAATTTGTGTGTCGGTCTGTCGGTCTGTCGGTCGGTCTGTCTGTCCCCCCCCCCCCCCCCCCCCCCAATAACTTTTGAATGAATATTCCGATTTGGACAAACTTTTTTTTGTTGGAAAGATCTCGGCGAGTACAGCTCATTCCCATATTTGATTTTTCGATTTGAACAATTTTTGGTTCAAATTTGAGCCGTTCAAACAACCTGTCCCGCGATGCTAACTTTTTAGTTAACAGTCCGATTTGAACAAACTTTTTTTTGTTCGAAAGATCTTTTCAAGGATACTTCATTCCTGTATCTACATTTTCGATTTGAACAATTTTTCGTTCAACATTGAACCGTTCAAGCAACCTTTCCTCCCTAATAACTTTTGAATGAACATTCCGATTTGAACAAACTTTTTTTTGTTGGATAGATCTCGGCGATTACAACTCATTCCCATATTTGATTTTTCGATTTGAACAATTTTGGTTCAACACTGAACCGTTCAAGCAACCTTTCCCCCCCTAATAACTTTTGAATGAACATTCCGATTTGAACAAACTTTTTTTTGTTGGAAAGATTTCGGCGAGTACAACTCATTCCCATATTTGATTTTTCGATTTGAACAATTTTTGGTTCAACTTTGAACCGTTCAAACAACCTGTCCCGCGATGCTAACTTTTGAGTGAACAGTCCGATTTCAACAAACTTTTTTTTGTTCGAAAGATCTTATCAAGGATACTTCTATTTACATTTCCGATTTGAACAATTTTTCGTTCAACATTGAACCGCTCAAGCAAGCTGTCACCCCTAATAATTTTTGAGTGAACAGTCCGATTTAAATAAACTTTTTTTTTGTTCGAAGGATCTCCACAAGGATACTTCATTACAGTATTTAAATTTTCAATTTGAACATTTTTTCGTTCAACATTGAACCGTTCAAGCAACCTTTCCCCACCTAATAACTTCTGAGTGAACATTCGAATGGAATAAACTTTTTTTTGTTTGAAAGATCTCGGAGAGGTTCATTCCCTTATTTCGCTTTTTGGTTTGAACCATTTTTCGTTCAATATTGAACCGTTCAGAAAAAAATTTAACATTAGCGCCTACGGGGAATTTAAGTTGAATGTTGATCCTGGAACTTAAAGTCGGATTTCCTTCAAACTAACTTTGTAAAAAAATGGTTTTGATAAATAATGTTTGTAAAGATTACAAAATGAAAGCAAAATGATCATTTACTACTGGAAAAGTCTCAAACGAATGGAGGTTTAATACCTCTTAACGTGAATGTACGAGATGATACTGTTGAGCATTGAGACACAGCAGTCTCTTATGATGTCCTACGTCATGTATAGCCTTTTGAGGCTCTTGCGCCAGAAAACCCAACCAACCCCTGTACCATAGTATCTGCAAACGCGCATTAATTCGAGCAAACTCATAGGCTGTCCAATGTATGGTCTCAAGTCATCTCAGCTTGTACTAAAGGAGGGCGTCATGCAGGCCATAGAAGTTGATAATGTGGAAGAGGAAGTCGATTGGCGCTTTTGCTGTGTGTGTCCGAGCATTGTCCTGTCAAAAAAAATGACTCCTGGGAGCCATAAGTGCCAACAAATGCGACTGAAGCATGACATAAACGGATCGTTAGGTTGGCGTAGAGCTGTGAATATTAGGGCAACATGGTCAACATAATGTTCTTCCAGCTGTGGATGCTGTGTTTTAGATAAGATCTACATAGCGGGTCTAGTTTCAGATATTGGGCATTTAAAAAAAATTCTGTAAAAAAACTTGCGAAATTTAAAGTGTTTTCTGACACCCCCCCCCCCTTTTTTTTGCTTATCTATCAATACCAGGGAGTAAAAGCAGCACTTTTAACCGAGTATTTTCGAAACAATATGGTCAAATTCAGATTAAAAAAAGGTTTTTACAAAAGTTGTGGGAGAGAAAAGTGCTTATTTTTCAAGAAAATTCACTTAAATTTTCGAAATTAATCCTTCTGATCACACAGACATGAAAAAAAATGAAGCCATGCACGAGGGAATCTCTTTTAGTAATTGGAGTGTAATTGGATTTAAATTAAAAGCGGTTTTAAATAATAAACGCCGGGACAATGAGAAGCTTGAAGAATGCGGGTTTGCGGTAGTTTTAACGATTGGACTCATAATTAAAGCAAACAATGATTTTATTTCTTTTTCAGCTCTATACTTTCTGTAGCTCTAATTAAATGCGATTAAGAGTAGTTGTTTAAGTTTTAATCTATTTTCAGCTAGAATAATCAAAGTTTTTTCTAGGAGCGGGAACCATCTTACAAGTGAACATAACAAAACACATTCGCCCTTAGTATATTAAATTTTGTTCCATCTGTGCTTTGTATGTTACTAATTTGTCATTTTTTTATATTAAAACTCTGAGTAAAAAGGTATTTTTAGCCTATTTTCCCGTTGAAGTAAAAGAAAGACGACAGAAGACTTGAAAGTGGCTTAAAGCATCTTTAAAATATCGCAAGGTCAAAAAATAAAAAAAAAGATCAGAAATAAATAAAAAAAAATAGAGAAATATCGAAAAAACCTGCCCATCCCACCCCCCTGAACCTTCTAACGAACAGTCCGATTTGAACACAGTTTCATTAAATTTTGAACAATTCAAAAAACTAGTCCTCCCTAATAACTTATTAGTGAAGAGTTCTATTACAAGAAAGGTTTTATTGAGAGAGGCATATATTTCGTTTTTAGAAATAAGATTTGATTGCTTAACATATATGCTTGATAAACATTTGCATACTTTGACAATAAAGAAAATAATAATCATATGCTAAAACGTCGATGTTGGTAAACAAGAAGGTAGGCTCACTTAGTTCTTGACAGAATTTCTTGTAAATTGCAGGGCTTGGGGACATGAGGGTTTTATGAGGCAAAACAGAAATTGCGAGTAATTAAAGTTCAAAGTTTTACTGTTGCAGTTTTTTGTTTTCTGGTTTTGTCGTTAATAGTCTAATGACATCTACTGCTTGATGTACCAAGTTTTATTTGCTTACCTGTATCCATTGTTTACTATCGTACAGAGTGTTCATTTATTAAAAAGTAACATAGCCCCTCCATCCTCCAAGACCTTCAATCATGTTTTAAATCAGATACCCGGATTTAAGCAACAATCACCCGAACGTAGTATCTGTTGTGTGTCGACAATAAATGATAAATTGATTAAGTAGTTAAAAAGAAGACCACTTTTTCGCCTACTTTCCCGTTAAAAATAAAAGAAAGACGAAAAAAGTATAAAAAGTGGCTTAATGCATCTAAAAAATATGGCCAAGCCCAAAAAATATCGCCAAGTCTTAAATATCGCCGAGTCTTAAAAAAAAGTCAAAAAGAAAAAGGAATATTGAAAAAATTAAAAATTGGAAAGTAGGGTATTGAGATGGGGAATTTGTGCGTCGGTCTGTCTGTCTGTCCCCCCTAATAACTTTTGAATGAATGTTCCGATTTGAACGATTTTTTTTGTTCGAAAGATCTCGGCGAGTACAGCTCATTCCCATATTTGATTTTTCGATTTGAACAATTTTTAGTTCAACTTTGAGCCGTTCAAACAACCTGTCCTGCGATATTAACTTTTTAGTTAACAGTCCGATTTGAACAAACTTTTTTTTGTTCGAAAGATCTTATCAAGGATACTTCATTCCCGTATTTACATTTTCGATTTGAACAATTTTTCGTTCAACATTGAACTGCTCAAGCAAGCTGTCACCCCTAATAACTTTTGAGTGAACAGTCCGATTTAAACAAACTTTTTTTTTTGTTCGAAGCATCTCGGCAAGGATACTTCATTACCGTATTTAAATTTTCAATTTGAGCATTTTTTCGTTCAACATTGAACCGTTCAAGCAACCTTTCCCCACCTAATAACTTCTGAGTGAACCATCCGAATGGAATAAACTTTTTTTTGTTTGAAAGATCTCGGAGAGGTTCATTCCCTTATTTCGCTTTTTGGTTTGAACCATTTTTCGTTCAATATTGAACCGTTCAGAAAAAAATTTAACATTAGCGCCTACGGGGAATTTAAGTTGAATGTTGATCCTGGAACTTAAAGTCGGATTTCCTTCAAACTAACTTTGTAAAAAAATGGTTTTGATAAATAATGTTTGTAAAGTACTTTTCTGAATAATCTTCTGTGAGGACTCTGATTCCGACTCCGACTCCACAAACATGGCGGAAATGCAGGCTCAGAAAAAAATGACTGACTGTGCAGACGATTTTTTGTTTATTTATTCATTTGTGTTATTTTATTTATTACTATTATTTTTTTTTGGCAGACGATTTTTTTTTGTAACAAAAGTGTTTCATTCACGAGGGCATTTTATTCTTTATTTATATTTAACAACTGGCAACGGTTTAAAAGTGAAAATCGAGACATTTTATCGACGGACGAGTTTTTTTTTTCCTTTCTTTGATAAAATGTGTTTTGATGTACTTTGTACTTTTAATTTTTTTTTTTTTTTTTTTGAAAACGATTGAGGAATTTTTCTACGGAAGAACTGTAACAGTTACATTCTTTAAAAGGTGCGACAAAACTTCATTTATTCATTTATTTACTTTTTATGTCTCTATTTCATCTGATGAGAGGGGTATATTTTGCTTTTAGAAATCAGCTTTAAGTGCTAAAAAGGTATGTTTGACATAATGTTTAGTCTCAGCTGATCAAGAGAATAATGATCAGATGCTATAATGCCGATGTCGATGTACGGGAAAGTAGGCTCGTTTAGTTCTTGACAGAACTTCTTGTTTAAACTTTTAAACGGGTGCCTCTAAAAGCTTTGTTTTGTGAATGAGCCACAGTTGAAACACTTTTTTTTAATGGTTGAATGACAGATTTTTGATTTTTTTTTTTTTTTTTTTTTTCAAAATGCCATTTATTTTCAGGTAAGGAAAACAATATTCATACTTTTCCAAAATTTTATTTATCAAAAATAGTTTTTTCTAAAACAGATTTCAAGAAAGGTTTAAAAAGGTGATTAAAATTCCAAAAGGTGACTCAGTCCTCGCCCTGAACACTTCATTTTATTTGTTGGTAGAACTTCTACACTGGCAGAAAAAAAATAAAAAAAGCAAATTTACGTTTCTCCTGATATGTGATATTATACCCTGTGTAACCAGCGGAGGCGGCCGGAAATGAAATTTCCCCTGGTTGTCATAGTTACAGCGCTGTGGACTTTTCTCCCACTTAGCTTTAGAAACAATGGTTGAATGCAAACGATTGAAATTGTTTTGTGCATAAACTATTATTCAACCAACGTTAATATAATACTTTCTGAAGTATTTATATAACGGATACTCATGATGGCAGGTCTTGCTAAAACAACTATTTAGCACTGGATTTGTTAAAAAACGTTTCGAAAGAGCTGAGATATGAGGACATAAAAGCATACGCCTAATTCGATAAACATAAAATTAATGAAATGCCGCAACAGCAGTGTATAAAAAAAGTGAAACTTGTCTTCTGTGCGGTTTCTATGGAGATGATGGAAAATTTCTGAAATTGATACACCTATTTTAATGTAATTAAGTAACCGAGTATAGCATAAGAAAACACATGCATCTTGTTAACTTATAGACTAATTCGTTAGATTCTAGCTAATACATACTTTACAGTAAGTAAAAATAAGTAAATTATGTTGCCGTTAGTATATATGAAGTCAATAAAGTTATTTTTTAATTACGGGAATAAAAGTTGTTCTTTTTTTATAGGGCTAAAAAAGGAGTCGGAATTTCTTCCGACATCACATGCCAAAGCTGATGCGGTACCTGTTGTGGCTTGCAAAGGTTGGTTCGACACATGTGAATACTGTGACAAAAGATTCTGCAGCTGGTCACCTGTAGATGAAGAAGTTTACGAAAAGATACCACTCAAACCTGGTTTGTGCATGATTGCTCTGAAAAGCAAAGGTGTCACAGAAGTAGTCAGTATTCTTCTAGACGATACTGACATTCAGACGCAAGCCACCCAGACTATTGACATCCTAAAAGAACAACTGTCGAGCAGAAAGTCTAAAGCAAGTAAATCAGAAATGAGTGTGAGGTGGTTTTGCTCCAAGAGAATCGATGACAAAGAAGTCATCACTTTGTGTGCACACTGGTTCAATAATGCCGTCCTACCGAAGGTTTTTGGAGCAGTGGCCTGGTGCCAGCTTGTTAGAGACAAGTAACTTTTTTGCGTTTTCAAAAAATCTTCAAAAATGGTGTTATCCTACAAAAGATCCGATTTGGAAAAAATCCAAAGATTTAAGCAAGAATACAGTGGAGATTGTTAAAAAGTGCGATTGGAAGGCACCGTGTGATATTTGCGACAGGACTTTTGGGAAATGGACACAATTTTCAAAAGTGTACAGTGACAATTTGATGCCTGACGCTTTAGGCATTTATATGTTGTCAGCAGTTTCCGGCCAATATCGCGAAGTCGTCAGAATTGATTTTTTTACTAAGGCTAGCATTCACACCCAATTGGATAGCCTTCAGCAATACATAAAACGTTTCTTCAGATATGGACCACTCAAAAATACAACTGCAGAAATACGGTGGACTCTTCTAAAAGACCCTGCGTCTGATGAGGCATGTCACCTGTATGCTCATTGGTTAAATGTGGGAGAATTTCATAGGGACAACAGCACATTCCCTGTAGATACATTATTAGCTAAGAACCATCATTTTGTAATACGAGCAAGAGATAAAAAATGGTGCACCATCACTGGTAGTTTAAGGGGTGCAAAGAACACCAAAGTGAAAGATAAAAAAGCTTTAATGAATGCTATGGAAGATGAATATTTGTATGATGTTTGAAAATGTTGTAACATTTGAAATTTAGTGGCTTTCGTTAGTGTAAATATTACTACAGTCGAGTCTCAATAACTCGAAGTCCCAAAAGACCAACTGCGCTAAAAGCTTCGAGCTATTGGTAGTTCGAGTTATAGGTTCCTACAGAGTTCTCAAGAGTTTGGAATTGTATGAAAAATTTGAGATCAAGGAATATTCAAGTCATAAGGCTTTGAGTTATCGAGACTCCACTGTATCTTGCATTGTAGAATAAATTATTTTTTATACAACTTGAAGCTTCATAACTTTTTCAAATTCACTAATGTAATCAAGGAGTGGAATTTGTGACCACAACCTTTGTACTCAACTACATGCTTGGAATGGTTATTCTGAAACTACTATAAACTAATATAATAACTTATATTTTAAATATGTGGAAAGAAAAATTAAGACCCATTCCAAGCATAATTATTACAATTTCAAATGTATTTACAAACAGCAAAATTTTTAAACTACAAAAATAGTTCTTCTCAAAAAATATTTCTTCTTCAGAAAATAATTTCACGTCCATGCCTGCCATTTCAGAATCAGGGAGATAATTTCTTAATCCTCAGTTTGAAATTTATATTAGCGGAGTTTAAAAAATTTTCTCTTGTGCTGTGTGTGATTACTGTAAATAAATAAAAAAATATTAGCTCAGTCAGTTCTGAATTTAAACATCTCTGGAAAAGAAAAAGCATAAAAATTATAATAGAAGCAACCAGAACGCAGCAGAATGTTTTTAGATAATTTTTCAGATAAATATCTTAGTTGCAAATTTGAAGGAATAACTGAATGATTTTACACTGGAAAGCGAAATACTCAGATTATAATATAGACTACACATTTCTGCGACCTTGAACTACATCAATATATGCATGAAAAAATTCCCCACACACAATATAGTTTTTCAAAACTCACAAAAAAAAATTCTTTGCATAGTTAAATCAAAATACTGTTCAATTGCGACAAAGGTTACACTGCCGTGCTAAGCTCAAAAGTGGTATCTGCAGTCGAGCTCAAACTGAGATAAAACTCTTTAAAGTTTTGCGCCACCGTATATTTGATTCAGATGAAACTTTTTCTGATTATTTTATAAATATATTTCCCGTTCTCAAATGACCATATAATTTTTTATTTAGGTAAAGTACGCCACAAAAAGCCACCTTCACACTCCAGGGTCCCCCGTACCTATCACAACTTGTGGTTTAACCGGGATAGGGCCCTGAAGAGCACTCTGTTCTTTTTGAACCAGAACCAAGGGTCGAGCAAACCCTTGGCCCAGCACCCCCAGAGGTATCGGTTCACTTGGAGGACTTTGTGACCACGACATTTTTTACGTCCCCCAGCCACCATTAATCAAGAAGGTGGATTTTTGATCGGCTAGGATCGAACCCGGGTCCTTCGGTCACGAGTCCGACGCCTTACCGATCGGGCTACCACGGCCCACAAAGAGCCACCAGGTGGCGATAACTCAATTTTGTTAAAAAGTGCAGATACGACTTTGCTTAGCACGACAGAATAGTTTTGATTCAGTTTTACTAATTACCCCTTTATAAATTTTTAATATTGCAATTTATTTGTAAATTCAAACAAATACTTTTCTGAATTCCATTTCTATTGCCCATTAATTTTTGGTGAAACATGCAAACATTGGTTGTTCTTCAAAATTAATATGAATTGATGGCATACTTACACAAATGGATTCCTTTTTGAAGTTAGTAGTTGTTTTAAGGCAACAGAATTCTTTTTAAAAAAGGACTAAGAAATCAACTTACCCTGTGGTGACCCTATTCTATATATAATTTGGAGTGAATCGTATAACTGTTTAGTTATCAGCACAGAGCATGTTGCATATTTAATGACTGCAATTTTCAAGATCACAATTGTTTTAAACAAAACTTGAACACATTTATGCTGCACAAAATTTAACTTTTATTCATTTCTGTACAAATTCTCCAACTGAAGTTGGGAATAACAAAAACATGTCATATTGTACAACAAAATCATGTACATATTTATTAAGTAAAATTATGTTATGTACATTAACATTAAAGGAGTTCATGCTTTCCAAATTTGATCTGTGTGCAAATTCAAATAAGAAAGTATTATAATGCAGAATTTTAAATTAATTTTAACGATATTTAAATAAGATTTTTATCTAATCAAAAACATTATTCAGCTGCAATTAATTTATGAAAATATTTAAGTAATGAAAATGACATGAAATAAAATTAACAATAATCTGTTGTTGATAGATTTTTTTTCACATTGTAATAATATTTATCAGATAAAAGGTATGAAAAAGCAAAGAAAAAAAGGGAAGGGATTTAAAAAAAGTGGGCAATATATGCTCTGACAGGCATGGTACAACCCATTTTCCCAGAAAATCATCTAGATTACCAGGATTTTTATTAAACCATTTGTTTTCATCATACAGGATGTGGTATTGCAGACCTCCATATTTTGAAGTGGCATAAAAAATGTTTTTAACTCTTTCTAGAAAATTACTGAAAATATTTATGAAAAAAACATGATACAAAAGTTAATTTTATATTTTTTTACATTATGTGAGGAAGGTCCAGGAAGCTCATTTAAAACTTTAAAATTAAAAGGAAAGCTGTACTGCTGCACTAAGAACAAGAGTTGTGCACCTGCACTTTCTGACAAAATTAAGCTTTCATCACCAGGTGATTCTTTGTAACATATTTTACCTAAATATGTTTTATAGTAATGTAAGAATAAGAACTATTTTTGAACTATTCTTTCTGAAAAAGTGGCATCTGAATGAAATATATGGAGAAGTGAAACTTGATAAAGCAATTCCTCAATTTGAGCTCTCATGTGTGTACAACTTTTGCGCTGAGCATGGCAGTATAGCTGTGTGCTATTAAACTTTTTAATTGCTTTTGTTGATTGCTACACCAGAGCTCTAAAAACACTTGAGGCAAAACAAAGGCATGAAACCTGATCTACCTCTCAAATTCCTACTACAGATTTAAAAACTATTGGGGCTAAACAAATTTAAAAAAAACATGAAACCTGACTCACTCACCACTCTGATGGCATTTTTGAATGCAACAGAGGCCAAATGAATGCATGAAGCCTGACCCCAAAGACTTAGCCAGGCGAAGTTAAGAGTACAAACACCATTAAACTTTTTTCAGTAAGTTGTCATTCATTACTACAATACTGATTTTGCTCCCTCTTTTTTTATTGAGTGGGATTTCAGAAGGAAAAAAAAAGCAGGGAATATAAATCATACATGTATTTTTAATTTCATTCTAAACAATTGACAATAGAAAGTTTTTTGTGCTGATAGCTAATTTAAAAAGCAAAGTTTCCTTTTATTCTCACAATTTGTAAGTACATTTCAAATTACTTTTATTCCAACATCAGCATTTTGTATATAATTTCAACTCACCCATAACATCACTCAGCAATTGTTTTAGACCCTCGAATAATGTTATAACCTATAGTTTCACTTTTTATATCAATCATGGCTAGGTATTAGATGACTAGAGCACTACGACAAAATGACAATTCCTCCTATGATGCTTAGATTTGGAAAAAGTCTAGGAAACCTTGTTCTACTCACTTTAAATATCAGTAATTTTACATTTTAAGTGATACAAAAGTTTTGAACCAAAAAAAAAAACTTTGCTGACATGAAATTTTGCTTTTAATATTTTGCAATTGCAGATAATTTTTGATAACACTAGTTTATGATAGCAAGGTTTACATTAGAATGAGGAAATGTGCAACTCCCACAATATTATCCAAAGTCCCACTAAAACATTCAGTTAGATTACTCTTATTCAAATCCCACTTAACAAGCTTAGAAATCACACCATGAAAGGGGGGAGGGGAAGTCATCTTTTAACCATAGTTGTATAAAGATTTAGAATAATATGAACTAAAAAAAAATGTTAACAGTTTTTACAATGTTTTGATGTACATCTTACTTTTATCAAAGCTGAAAATTGAACTTTGTAATTCATGTTGTTTCAAGGTTTTCATATTTGCAATCACTTTAAAGGCTTGATAAAGGATAGATATGTGAAAATTACAAATAAAGACCAAATTTGTCTCACTACAATTACTTCATTTATTGTAAACTGAGCCATGACTTGAAACTTGAACAAATTTACTGTAACAAATATACAAATAATTCTTGTGAAAAGAAAAATAAGTATTAAAGTTTTCAAACTTAAGTAAGATATACAGAGTCCAACATAATTAATGTATAGAATACAAAAGGTACAGAACTGCGAAACAAATTGAAAATTTCATTTAAAAAAACATTGAAAACAAAGAAAAATATATACCGTCACTTGGTTTTGATATCAAGGGTCACGATCAGTGCTTTTCTTCGGGCAACTGAAAATATTGGATATAAATATACAAATGAAAGTTTTCACTAACCGATACAGCAATGGGATTGGAATTCCAATATGATCTCCTACACAGCTGCACTCATCCTTTCCCTCAGGTCCTCATACTGTAGCTGAACTCAGGGAAAGGATGCATACAGCTGTGGAGGAAATCCCATTGAACATGCTGGATTTGTCTGGTGGAAGCTTTCATTTGGACTGGAGAAAAGTGCTGATCGTGATGGCGACCATCGGTATGGTGTCATATTCATGGCATTGCATGGTATGGTAAATATCACACATTTTTCTTTGTTTTCACAATAAAATGTTAATTTGTTTCGAAGCTCCATCTCTTTTATATCCTACTACTCATTACCTCAGACCCTGTATTGTTCATGTATTACAGTCAAATCGTAAAAAAAATAAAATCCTAGCGCAATTTTATTTTGAAAAGAACTTTTACAGCACAATCCCATACGTTTTCCCCTCCTCACACCATTTGATAAAATTTCTAATGAAAAAACTCATAAAAGAACAATGGAGTATTAATAATTACAAATCAACTAATCTGAAAATGGCCTGTATTTATTAATTTTTAAAGAAGATACCTTTGATTTTTACAACCAAAACTAGATTCTTACAGTCAGGAATCACGTCAAATCAAATTTTACTTCATAGCATACTTATTATTTAGTCTTAAACAAAATATTTTTTTTTTTTTCACTAATCTATCATACAGAAACACTCACAAATTAGTACCAAGTTAGAGCAAAAGTATTTTTATTTACACTCATTCCAAGTAAATTGCGAATCAGACTAAAACAATATTATTATGTTTGTTTTTGGGAGACTTAATACTTTGAGATTAAACACATATATTAGAGGAAAATATTCATTTCCATCAAAAAGTCTGGACAATTTTTTAAAAACACGTATTATGGAAAGAACTGTTCAAGGAAGCATTATCACAAGGTTTCAAATAAATTTACACTGTTTTACTACTCTTATAGTACAGATGAACATCATTTAGCAAAGTATTTTGCACATTCATGCTTTACAAAATATTTTTTTTTTCCAACTTTTATAGCATTTTTATGTCAGCATGCAATATACACATACTGAAAACTATAGGCACTTTTTAATCAAGTAACACAAGAAATTCTAAAAATGAAAAAAAAAAAAAAGTATGATGTTAAAGCCTTATGTTTAACTTGAATTGCTTTTTACAAGAGATCATTCAACAAACAAAACCAGAGGATCCATAAATAACTGAACAGAATTCAATATGCTTTATGAGAACCATTTTCTTTTGAGTAATGCATTGTTTATTTACTATTAATCCTTATAGCTTACAGCAGCTATTTCATTAGCCACAATTTTATGTGCTATTAAGAGACTAGAATTAAAAGAGTTTTAGAAAGAAGTTTTTTAGCTTTTTATAATTATATTGAATTAGTTATTTACAACTAAATACCCAAGAAAACATTTCTTAATATCACACAAGCGCCAGCCACTATGTACAAATTAATATTTACAGAAAACAAACAATCAACATTTGACATAAAACAAAACCATCCAAAACAATGACTTTCTGGATAACAGCAAAATGGACATCCTCAAACAATCCAAAGAATAAAACAAAACATGCAGAAAATAAAATTAATAGAACACACATACAAGATTATGAGCACATTGTACATATGCACATGACCCAAAACAAAGAGAACCAATTTCTTTTTAAAAAATCCTTTTATCACAAAGTAATGAAACACTTGATTCCTAAAATAAGGTACACAAATCAAAGATGAGTACCTGAATGCTTTAGTCTTTTAAGGTTCTTAAGAGTTGTAAAAAGTTTTAAAATTCAAATACCTTACACTCCTTTACAGGTTTAAAAATAATTTTTTGGATCTCAAATACAATCAAAGTTCCAGGAAGTCGAAACTGAAAACTTTAACATTGACACAAAATTTATCAAGACACATATTAAAGGACAAGATTCAATTTATATGTACATGTGACAAAATACATTTTTCTATTTCAAGCACAATTCAGTTGAAATTCTTTTACAAAACTCGATGCTTTACATAAAACAGCAAGGCTTATTGATATTCAATCTTTAACAAAATATACTGTATTTTTCCACTTTAATGGCAAAATAATATTAAAAGGAACAAAAAATATAGTCCAAGCTGCTAGTTTTACTCTGAAGAACTTGAGTCACTACTTATATCATTTCTATCATAGATGCGATTAATGTATTTGCTGAAAAAGAAGTTAAAGTTACAATTAAAAGAGCAATAATTAATATGCAATGATTCATTTAATTTTTTTTACTTGCTGAGCTAAGTAATTTTCAAACCGAACATAATTGCATTATGGTAATTAAAATGAACACCATTTTAATGCTAATTTTTGTGTTTATATATTTTCATCAAAGAACTGAAACTTGAAAAAATATGGCGTAGATTAATCCATAATGCCCGAAACAAAAAGAACGCAGACAAAAGAAAAATCACGTAGTAAACAAAAACAAGAGAGTTGTTAGAAGTGCATGCAATCCGACTTTGAAATGCTTAAAAATTTGGAGTTTACACGTAAAAGATGTAAAATGTGCAAAAAAGCATACATTTTGATACTTGTGTATGCTTTAAAGCTCAAAATCCAGGACTAATTGCCAGTTTCTATGATTTTTAAGCCTTTTTTGCTGAAAACCATGACTTTCCATGACAAATGTTGATCAAATCGGACATTCATAATTTAAACGACTTTCCAGCTGCACAGCAGCATATTGTATAATAAGAAAATCAAGGACTAAGAAAACCCATACATTTTTGCACATGATTCCCAAATTCCAGGACTTTCAAAGCCTTGAGAAATAAAATGAAATTCAAGGACCTTCAAGGTTTTCTAGATAGTATACACACAGGTAGTAAAACTGTTTTCAGAAAGAATATGGTTATTTTATAATTTTTTTCTGTGTCAGTCAGCAAATAGCTGAAATCCTGAAACAATGTGAATTCCATGTTATGTTCTCCCTGCTAACAAACTTAAACTTTCTGTTCCTAATGGTCCAATACACTATTTGGACAGCTTTATGTTTTGGATGATAAATTGACAAATTTGATTTTCTTACAAACAAACTAAACAAGCTCTAAAAATTCAGCTTAAAGAGCACAAAAATTATACAAAGATATAAGAGGCAAAAACAAAAAAGTAGGCCATAGAACAGCATTGTTGGAGTTAAGATTAAACATTTCGTTACTTCATGTAAAGCATTGATAGAAATGCTCATCGATAACAGAAGTAAACTTTTTTTGGAGTGGGGGGTAGGGTCATATTAAGAAATCATTTACTATTGACGTTTAACTTATTTACTGATTCTGTTTTTACCAAGGTTCATTCAGGTTTTGGAAAAAGTCATTTTTAAATTGACTAGAATCACACAAATCAGAAGGGTGTTTTAATATAATGCTTACCATCTAGCTTTCTTCAATAATTCTTCTTTTCTGAGGCTTAACATTTGCTGCCTTTCAACAGAGCTCTTAGAAAATCTACAACCTTCACCGCCAGATATTAGTGGACCATCTTCCACACTAAACAAAAGAATGTATAAACAATGTTGCATATTTTTAACAATAACCTTTTCAACCAAACATTTGAAAAATTACTAAATCATATAAACACAACTAAATTATTAAATAAAATTCAGGCAGAAGTATTTAAGTGAATTTAGCAAAATATCAGAAGGAAATGCTGAAATAAAAAGAATAAAGAATTAACAAAATTCTTAATAAAAACAAAGAAACAGAAGATAATAAAATGAAAAATTAACAAAATAAGTATATAATATGAGGGAGCGATGTAGTTGCCTCAACTAGGAGACAGTACAAATAGTTGAAAGGAAACACCACACTAGCATCAATCATTAAGGTGAAATTACATGGTAAAGAGATATGCTGCCTCGGGAAAGTAAAATCAACTTGTATTGGGCCTAGCAAAATACAGTGTGTATATTTACTTTCATTGGTAATGAGTAATAAAGTAGCCCATGAGCTGGTATTACACTGTGTCTTACAAAAACCTTCAAAACACACCACTGAAAAAAATATAAACAAAGCATACCTAGTTTATTTACGCTTTGTCTCAATAGTGTGATTGTTAATTGCGATGATATCAAAAGGCTCATAGCAGATTTATAATATTTTGAAATTTATAAAAATTCTTATTTGTTAACTGAGAACATAAATAATAATTTGACTAGATGCAATGCATAAATCTCCAAATATTTATTCATTTATTAATCCAAAAGTTAAATAATGTTATGTATAGATTAAAAACTTTAAATTGAAACAAAAATTAAATTGAGCTAGCGATTCAACATTTAATATTTGACATCAAACACTTAAAAGGGCGGAATTCAGTTTAAAACTTGGGGATTTTATCATTTTAAATAAAAATTAAAAGAAATTTTTTGTTTGCTTCTTAATGAAGCATAGGAAACGTCAAAATTGAGAAAATCCAATTCCTATAGCGGACACAAAGAAATTGGAATGTTTAAAATGAAAGCATCAAAAGTACCAAAATGGCAAAACCTAAGATTTGATTGAAGTAAAATTATTTTATAATTGCATTTTAAAGGTCTGCAAAAACATTATTAATAACAACTCACATAATTGAAGCAAAAATTTAAATAAAACCAAAAATTTAGTAAATAATGTTTTGAAATTCAACTAATAAAAACACAGAATTTTTCCTGAAAACTAGCAATTTATGATTTAATACAACTTTTTAATTTTTCAATTATCCACCTTGTTTTTTACAAATTGTAATAAGCATTGAAAACGAGAAAAATTCAATTCACATATCGGATGTAAAAAAATTTCTTTTTTCAAAATGAAGGCATTAGACGTATGAAAATGGCAAATAAATGAATTCATTTAAGTAAAATAAGGTTAGAATCATATTTCAACAGGTCTACATAGCATTTACAGACATAATACAGTGAAACCTCGCTTAACGGACACCCCTTCAAAGCGGACACCCCTCATTACGGACAGTTTATTTTTTTCCCGTCCTTTTTCTAGGGTTAAACCATTAAGAATCCCCTCTTTAAAGCGGACACTCACTTAACCGGACACGGACACAGCTTATCTTGCAAAAAGGCTATTTCTTTACTCATTAAAACGGACACCGACGGACAAGTTCGGAGAAATCTGTCCCTTTTCTTGTTGGGAGGAAAAAAAGATAAAAGATCCATTGAAAATACTTGCTTCAGTTCACTTCCAACACAGAGATTGTTAAACATAGGCAACCACAAGGGGAATTAGTCACACCTTCTTCCACAACAAACCACAAAAATACACTACCATTTTAGAACTTGACAGGAAAAAGTCTGCTGAGGTGGAAAGCGAATGTTGGTTTAGCGTAGAGAATACAATTTAGACTCTTGGGGATAGCTCGGATTCTAAGAAATACAGCTGTTGGTCATGGAGTGCGACTCCGCTCGGTAAACTGGTTAAATGTTTTGATCTTCTCCCTAGAGTAATCAAACTGTCCGCCATGTCAGGACTATAGATCATAGGGTCCTGCCGCCATGTGCTCTTCAGTGTTTACGATAGATGTTGAGAACGTTGATTTTGCTTAAGTCTTATTAAAACCTCTACTGATAGAATGCGGCCTCTTGGGTATTACTGCCAGGGAGAAGTGAAGATGCTTGGAATGATTTAGTTTCATTTCTAGAGTTTTGGAAGAGGTACCTCGTTTGACCCTGTTGCATCATGTGTCCTCTATTCGCGTCCACGTAGAAAAACTGTCTCGCAAAGCTTTGACTTTGAAAGAAAAAATATAAAATGAGGAAGAACCCATTAATGAATTAACAAAATTAATAGGCCTCAGTGGTGAAATGCTTTTAATGAACTAAAGCTTATTCCATTTCATTATTTTTCTGTTACAAAGATATAGCTCTTGTTCAGGGAATAAGTTTTCTTTTAATATGTGTAATTAATTGCTCTGTAATAATTAAACTATGTAGAAACCAATTTTGTATTCACTTTTCTTGTCCCTCCCTTAAGCGGACACCCCTTTAAACCGGACAATATTTAGGTCCCCTTAGGTGTCCGTATTGGAGAGGTTTTACTGTACCTGAAAACTTGGATCAAAGAAAAAGAATTTCAGTGGTGAAGTGAGCAAACATAACAAACAGATACCGGATTTTTGGTATAAGACATGAAAAAGTACCAGATTTCCAAACTTAATCTGCCTCCATTAACAACAAGAAAATTGGCTCACAGAAACTGAACAAACATTTCAAATATCTTTCTTAAAAATATGAAAAAAGAGAAAAATAATTCATTGCCAAATTGTTTTAAAAAATTTTGTTTCAAAATTCAAAATTAAAAAAAAGTGATGTAGAAATCATAGCATTAAAAATTATTGCCATAATAATTAATCAGCTGCTGATTAATCGGCTGGTTATATTTTGCTGATTAATTGGTAGTTCACCAATTTGCTTATCGGAAAATAAAAAAACAAAATGCTGAATAATTAAAGCATGAGACAGATTGTTTTGGAGCCGAGTTGTTAGGATGGCCATGGCCCAGCATGGACTGTAATGCTGGGAGTTAATCCATATTTTAAACAAAAAAATATGCATATATACAACTATCATTAGTTTTGAAAACAAAGTTTGACACAAGGAACAATGAATTAAAATGATAAATCATACATTTCACTTTGCTGATTATCAGTAGAAGTAGAAGCAGAAGTAAATTCCCTTTTATGAACACTTGACTGCCTTTCTAGTGAAGTACTTGGTAAAGTTCCATCAGGAATACTAGAGCTCCTCTGCAAAAATGATATTTAAATCATTATAATAATAAAACCAATCAAAACAACTTTACAGCAAGGAAAACACTAGATTTATAACAAATATTACAATTTTGTAACGGGAGTGTCAATTATATGTAACCAAATTACTAACCCAGTTTAAAGAAACATTCTGAAAGATATTTTGAAAAGCTAACCAGAGAAACATTTAAATTTACGCATGCTTTGATGAGCTGAAACATTTTGCCTTGGCTGCCTGTAAAAACAATTATAAACCACCACCTTAAATCTTTCAGCGCTGATATAGCTCCTGAAAATGATATATTTATTTTAGCTGGGTAGGGTTTAAAAAATTTACCAAAATGCTGGCTCATTGGTGGTACTTTCAAATCAGGATAAGAAAGTTACCTGCGCCTAGGGTAAGAGAAGATCACTGCAGTAGAAAGCAGTATTGGTGAACTGTAAACTATTTAAATGGTTGTTATTAGAAATCCCTACTCACAGCTTTCAGACAGTTCATTGCAATCAAGTCAAATGTAATTCCATTGTAATCAAGCCAATAGTCAAATTTCAATAAAAAAAAAGTGCCAGAAAAAGAGAGAAAACTCAACTTATTAGAAATTTTGCATATCAAAGTCATTAAGATGTGCTGAAAGAAAATTATGAACCATGGGATCAAACCAAAATACTACCCACCTAACTACATGAACTTTATAATAAGAGAGCAACAGAATAATAAAAAAGTTTTAAATATTTCAACTAAATTAGCATATTATATAAAAACATAAGATTTTGTAAAAGTAAATTGAAAAAATTATACATTTTTATATGAAATACATCAACTTTACTATGCATGTATTGTTTATTAGTAGAGGTATTTCGATTAAAAAACAAAGTTCAAGCTAAAAGGCTTATTCATACGCGGAGCGAATTTTCTGAAATTTGCCTTAACCTTTAAAGAACAAATAATAACTTGAAAATCTGGACATTTCCTCCATTTTTGTCCAGCTTGTTTTAAATAAATGCTCAAGAATTAAATGCTAATAAACCACTTTCTGGTGTAATTTTAAATTTGCTTAAGTTGTTGTACCAATTAAAGTAAAAGACCAACTAGTACACGATAATGAAATATCGACATCGCTTCTAGTATTTTTTCATAACATCGCTTCTAGTATTTATATTTTTTTTTTTTTCAAATTGCAGGGTTTTTGCAAAATCCGTGACTTTTTGAGGCTTTAGAGAATTCTTTGACAATTCCATGGTTTCTCTGGTTTCCAGTCGAGTGGCCACCCTGCAATTTGCACTTACTAAAACTAAGGGTTTTTTTCTTGAGGAATGAAAAGTAGTTCAAAGAATGGAGTCTTTTCTAAAAGTTACAATCATGAAAACTGACACTTTACTAAACTTTTATTCACCAGTAGCAACTTGTAGAGTAACAATAATGTAAAAACACATCATTCAACTAATCAGCATCGTTAAAGGCACTCTTGACAAAAATATTTGCTTTACATTTGTGTTTAACAATCATCTTAAAATTAAAAAAAAAAATTTAAGATTACTACTTACTAAGGGAGCTATTAAAGAAGATGAAGACACTGAAGATGATGACGATGATGATGATGATGATGCCAAGCTAGTCAAAGAATGAGTAGTGGATGAAACTGGGAAATGAACAGCCTATAAAATGTAACAAAAATGAACATCTATATCATTTTTCACTGGTTTTTTATACATCAAACCAAGGCTATACTAAAATACTCAATATAAAAACTGATTAGTTCAAAACAAATTGAACTTACTGGTGGAGCAGTAACTCTTTCTTCCAAAATGTTCTCAATAGTTTGCTCAACTGAGCGAGTTGCTATGAGATCATCCATCACTATGTTATATGGCATGTGAGGAAATACTTGTAATACTTGATGAACCTAAAACAAAACAGGAAAATTTTACTTTTATCAAGAGATCAAAAAATTACATGCATCATTTTCTTTGAAATACAATTAAAATTTGAAGCCCAGTGCTCTTCAACTAAAGTTCAAAAAAGAAAAAAAAAAGATGAATCATTTTTTGAATGAGCTAGTGATATTTAGTGGTTACAGAAAAGAAGAATTGCAAGTTCGATTCATTGTAACGGATTTCAAACACAATGGAAGTTAAATCGAGCTGAAAATTTAACTAGTTAAAATGGATATTTTTTCTTATTGGTATTCATTGTTACTGAATTTCCATAAACATTAATCCCCCATTTTAACAAATTGTGTTGATTTGGTTACAAAATCATCACCGTCAAAAAAATATTAATAAAATTACATTAAGTTTACGATAACATGTACAGTCAATCAAAATAATTTTAAATTTTATTTACACACCATCAAAATCAAATTCCTTTATAAAGACTGAAAAGAGAAATGTAAAGTATACAGACGATAAACTAAGAAATTTCTGAATGTTTCCTACCATGGCATCCATCTGAGAAGTTTGAAAAGCCACTGCTTGTCGTTCTCTAATCAAACTGGTGTGGCTGAATTCAACAGAGAAACTTGGAAACCAACTAACATATCTTGATCCTAAAAATTATCATGAATATTATAAAAAGAAAATTTAAACATTTTTTGACAAGATTACTTGTATAATGCAACAGAAATAAAAAAAGATTTAAACAAGGGACACTTCTTCATGTCAAAATGAAGACTAAAAATTAAGTTCAAAATTTGTCTTAGTTAAAAATACTGAAATTTGCCTTTCAATTAACAACAGAAGCAATAGAAATTTAAAAAATATTAGTTACACAGTTTAATTCTGAAAGCGGTGAAATATTTTGCTTGCCTACTTAACCTTAAAAATGTTGACAAAATCAGAGAACAAGAGGAAACAAAATGAAATTTGATATTAAGCAATAAATTTTCTTATTTTTTAAAACATTAATATAAACTTATCGTTTGCATTTTGAAGGAAATTTTATTGCATTCTTCTGTAATGCATGGCCAAGCAGTACTGGAGTTTTATTTCTGAGTTTTTGTTTATGACATTTTACTTGTATATAAACAGTGCTAGCAACAACTAATTTTACCAGTCAGCAGCAGTTTTAAAATTTTTAAGGCAACGTTTATTACAATTCTATCTAGAAATGCTAATTAAAACTGAACACATTCCATTTTTAAATATTGTAAAAACATGATTAGAATTTAAAATTAATTTCTGATTTTTTTTTTAACACACCAACTTAATAAGAAAACAAATAGTTAAAAATACAACAGATCAAACATGACGAATTTCATATGTATATGGACTTTTCATTTAAATAGCATAACAGTATTTGCTGAAAAATCATATTTACCATCAAAATGAAAGAAGTGATTTGTTGTTTGATTAGCAGGACGAGGTTGACCTTCTTGAACTAAAATGTTATTGCGATTTATGGTTGTAGCAGGAGAATTTCGAGTATTTTTTTGCACAAGAGGTGTGCGACAGGTTGGGCAATTAGTCACTTGTTCTAACCAGGAATGCAAGCAAGATCTGTAAGAATTCATAAATGAAACAACAGTAGAGCTTTTTTTTTTTAATAGTTAAACATACATCTAAAAGTTTTTTAAAATTCTATTTTCCTTTTGCTGTTGCTGTCTATTTCTCTAAGATCAAAATTCAGATTACACATGACATAACAACAGTTGTGACTGTGAGATATATCAAGCATCAGGGATTCCTTTTCATTGAGATTTCACATTAAACTTAGCTGTTTCACAAAAAAGCTGCAAAAAGAGAATCTCAATGTCTACTAATTTGGATTAAATTCACTGCTTTTTAAAAAACATAAAAATATATCATAGAAAGTTCTTATTGTGATACTTCACATGTTTATTTTGCGTGCAAGTAACAAATGTCTTCGCGTCTTACTTTCCCCATTTCATATGAAACCCTCGGTTCCATCTTTTTGTCCGTCGCCATTTTTTTTCGTAGTTCTTTTACAGCTTCCCGCCACTTGGAGTGAATTTTACGATGTTGGGGAAGCCGGCCGCTGATTGGCTGCGTGTTCGGAAGAACGACATCTGAATGATTCCGAATGACTATTCGGCCGCAATCGGCAACGTGCGAGAGGGTGGATGGCGATTCGGGAGTTTTCGAGAGCAGACTCGGAAGGACCGTGGCCATGATCGGACATGCGAAGCGGAGTTCCGGGAGTAATCGAAGTATACGCCAAAAATAGCGCAAAGAAACTCCAAGTGATGACAACACGGTATAGGATGGAGCCCTAAAGGGGATGTAGCAAAAGAAAAGCGAGGAAGGAGTCCACAATATGGAGAAAGGCGTCTCCAAGATGTTTCCCTAGATCATTCCCCCCACGCCACGTGCTGTCTGAGTTGGGCCTATTCGGCTGGCTGGAAGGACCAAGATGGAGGATGCCATTTCTTTTTTTCGATGAACGATTTTCCCGGGTTTCTCAACACTCAATGACCATCATATATGTGACTCTTATCATCGTGCAGTGAAAATGTGGTAATGCTCGGCCGAGCAAATTTGTGTATGTGACAGTGTGCTTCCATGTTCTAAAATATATGCAGAGATTCCAGAGAAGTTTGTCTTTTTTCTATACCGTCGACACAATACACTATATGGGGTAAGTCACCCATAATTTCACTTTTTTAATTTTGAATTCACAGCGGCACCAAAACCATGATCGAACTTGAGGTTTTGCCGGCCACAGGGAACGCTGTTTGGCTTTCGCTAACGATCTTTTGGCCTGTTCTCGCACAAATTTTGGGAGGGGTCCCCTTATTTTATGGCTTTGCCTTAATTGTGCCCCTTTAGTTTTTTAATAGCTCCTAGGGTTTATACGCCACACTTATAAATATAAGTCTATATGATACAAATCTAATAACAAAAAAGCCTCAAAGTGAATAATCAAAGCAGAAAATCCTTGAAATATTTTAAACAGAAAAGGGTGCTATAATAAAGCTCAAAATAGGGAGGAAGGATTTTAGCAGAAATGCTCGGTTAAGTGGGAAATCAATTACATTGCATACCACAGAGAGAAAAAAATAAAATGTCAGTACCCTTTAAACTAAGTCTAAAATATCCCTATCACATAATGATCAAAAATAAAATTATTAGCATTCCTATGGTAATGAAAACATTCTTTTATTGCCAATAACTAAAAATTATACGACGTTCACACTTAAAAGCAATTGTACTGCTATCAAATTAACATTAAAATTAATCCATTGCTCTTAAAATTGCACATCCACGTAAAAATTTAACAAGAAAAAAAGGAAATTCGAGTCACTACACTTTTGTTCGGTATAAAGACAAAATACAACATTAAACTGCTTACTTTTTTTTTTTAAATATTCTCAAAAATGAAACTTACGTATGAAACATGTGACCACAGGGTAATTTCCTAGCAGAGTCCATTTTGTCCCAACAAATAGCACAATCATCTGAATTTGCATCAATTTCTTCTTTTGTGGCAACAGGATAACTGAAAATGACAAGTAAGAAACACTTAAAGCACACATTTTGATAATTTTGGATTCCAAAGCTTCCAATAAAAATGTAACGTAGTAACATGACATAACATATGAAAACATAATATAGTAAACTTTTAAGTGACTGGCTTGGATGGGACTGGGAGGGGGGGGGGAGTTAAATGGGAAAATGAAAAAATAATGTACCCTCAAAGGAAACATTTTTAAAAATTGCAATGAGCAATTAAACAGCATTGAATTCTCATCAAAAATTAAAAACAATTATTAAACTAAGGTGTTTTCTAAGTAAGATAATTTATTTAAAAAGCTTTGTGCATATCATTGAGAGGAATGTTCGAAAATTTTACTTTTATTTTTTCCCAATTGAAAAGTAGAAATTTGACTACTTTATGCATGATTTTTGCAATTTGTTTAAAAGCACCACATAAATACAAGAAGCCGATGACCATTGTTCCAATATAGCCCAAAACCATTTTTGATGCATTCGCTCCTTCTTTTACTGATATGACATGGGTCACACTGCTGTGGATATTGGAGCGATCATATTAATAATCCTCACCAGCAACTCTTTTGCTATTTTTTAATTACGAAGAAAGACCTATTTAGCACACTAGTAACGTACTCGTGCTTTTAGTTCAGTTTTTATTTTATTTTTATAATAAATAATTATGTTGCTTTTCTTTTTTAAAAAATTTGGTTAAATGAAGGATAAGAGACTACTGGTAGCCTGCTCTACTTAAAATATAATTAGAAATTGCATGCTTATATTCAAGCCTCAAACTAAATGATTCCATTAACCAGATTTGATATCTTCAGCAAAGAGAAGTGCACATTATAAGCAATCAAATAATTTGAATACACTAAGCGCATTCTTGGAAATTACTTGAGAAGATTAAAACTAATTTGAGGAGCAGCAATGGACATCAAAAACCTTTTTTTTCTTTACAAAATATCATGACACAATGAATGAAAAAAGAAAAGAATTCTTTAAACATACTTGTTTTCCATGTGCTTTGATACATTTAAGTAGTTTTTGTGTCGGATAATTTTACGTTGAATTTCATTGAATAAACACCGCAACTGCATACAAATAACCAGACTTGCCATTGAAAGGAAAATGTTACCCCAAAGCTGGAAATAAAGCATAGCTAAATTACAAAAATAAAAAATGTGCTAAAAATTCTATTTCTCAAATTGTTTAACATGATTATCAAAACTAACATTTTAGATATAACTATCGTTCAGCACAAAATCGGTTTCTAACTTAAATTAATTTGTTATAAAAAACTTTAAAACGAAAAAAAAAAGAGAACAAGAACACTTAAGAAGGTTCTAAACTTCATAATACTATTTTGCCCTGAAGAGAGCTCTGTTCTTTTTGAACCAGACCAAAGGCCAAGCAAGCCCTTGGCCCAGCACCCCCAGAGGTATCGTTTCACTTGGAGAACTTTGTGACCATGACATTTTTAACGTCACCCAGCCACCATTAATCAAGACGGTGGATCTTCAAACGGCTGGGATCGAACCCGGGTCCCTCCGGTCACGAGTCCGACGCCTTAATGATCGGGCCCACTTTTGTGTAACTAAGTAACAGTAATAAACACAATGTCAATAAAACACTATTTTGTAACTGATTTCTAGGAACACCTTCCTCATTGCAGAAAAGTGAACTTTTGGAAGTCGAGCTTTTCTTGGATGACTTAACATTCAAAAGCTCACACTTTTTTGCATTGATAAAGGGCTTATTTGAAACCTCAAAACACGTGCCTCGGATCTATTGATAATTTGGGCTTCACCAACGTTGTGTTTACTACTGTTGCATTAGTACTGTGGTCCCCGCTTAATGGGGTAACAGATAAATGAATACCCCGCTTATACGAATAAAATTTCTCGGAACCGAATGTTTCCCATGCCGTTGATGCAATGTTTAAGATCCCGGTTTCAATAAATATCCCGCTTAATGGAATAATATTTCTCTAAACCGACAGTATGAGTTTAAGTGGGTCCGACAGCATTTAGTTTAAAGAAAATTGTTTCCTAACATATTTCTCACACAAAAATGAATCTCTTTAACAGAAAATTAAATATGTCTGCTTAAAAATATATTTCAGATCTTAAAATACATCCTATAAACCAGTGGTTTCCAAAGTCCAGACCTCGGCGGACCCCTCCTGAATATTTACTAACTTTGCTTTATTATTTTATTTCATCAATAAATGATTCTTAGTTCAATTAGTGATATGAGATTCACAAAAGAATTTAGTCAAGAGTAGAAAACAATCACTGAAATGCAAAAAAAAAAATATATAAATATAAATTCTAACTATAATTTATTCTGTTTTTTCACTTCTAAGAGATACTTATTTTTATTTTCTTTTCAAACTTTAAGTGAAAAAAATTATTTAAATTTAAAAATAAATAAAAATTCTAGTTTATTTTTCGATCAATGAGCAAATCAGTAACAAGACGTTTTGTTCTATGATATTTGAAATAAAAGCAATGACTAATAAAAATAATAATCACAAAAATAAACTTTTACAAATACTACAATCACAAAAACATAATGTCATACACAAGTATCAAATCTGCACATTTTTTTTTTTTCTTTGACATGTTTATTCATTTAATTTTTCATTTAAAGCATTCATTTATATTTTTAACAAATGCTCGACTTTTCTCTGAAAAAGAAAAGGATCAACTCATATGGATATTGCTGAAAGTATGGATTTATACACTGATTGACTAATACTGATAGACAAGAGTACATGGTAATCATTCATTGCAATGTATAGAATATTAATAAAACAAAATTAAAATTCAGTTTAATTGATAGCAGGAAAATGTTTGTGTTGGGGGGGATGAACAGGGGTGTTTGAATTCCTGAAAAAATACCTGAAAGTTTTAAAGAGAAAATGTTTGTGTGTATGGGGGGGGAGGATTTAAAACCAAGGCCTTTGTTACTTAAACACACCTAATTAATTAATTGCCTTTCATAAACAAACACATTTAAATTAGATCTTTAAATTTTAACTTTTTGACATTTCGATTTTCATAAAAACAGAATTTCGCTCAAGAATTTTAAACTTACAATTTTTTAATACAAATAAAAAAAAATTTATTTGTCTCCAACTAAGGGTAATAAGCACCAAAATGAGAAAAATTCAATTCTCATAGTGAATGCAAATCGATTGCATTTTTTCGAAGGCATCAAAATAAAAAAAGATACAAATAAAATAATTTAAGTAAAAAAATAGAATGGCATCTGAACATTTCAATTTGATGAATATTAATAATAATTATAGGAAAAATCATTGATTATTCAAAAAAGTAAAAAAAATCCGAAGGTGGGAAGATGGAAGCAAAATTAAAAATATTTTATTTTCGGTATTTTGAACATGAAAATACCAGAATCAATCGTGAAAATACCGGAAGTCCGGTAAAATACCGGAAAACAATCACCCCTTTTCTTCTAAAACACATTGAAACACAGAAGTATAAAACAAAGATATAGTTATTACATGAACAAAGCTTTTTATGCATCCTTTTAATCTATTTTACGCAGTATTATCCCAAAACTGCTTTTAGCTTTTTGCTTAACATTCTATGATTTAAAGTAGAAGGTAACCGTCACATTAATTCAAATTATAATGAAATTATAAAAACAAAAGCTATACTACTTACAACATATGACTTCGTGGAAAGTAGATTCCAACGGGTGCCGATCTGTAAAAAGACTGTAATCGATTTCCCAACTTATCTCAACTAAATTTACTTTTTACCATTCACCATCCCAATAACCTCATGCAAGCATGCAGATATATGTACATTACTCATTACATTTTACATTAAAAACTGATATTCAGAATTTCATCACTTGATTTTAACTAAAAATTAAAATGCTATGACCCCATACAACGAAAGAAAATTAATTGTAAAGTAATTAGAGTTGTGTTCACTATCACAGAATTTAGCAGACATGTTTTATTTGGAGAAAAAACTTTCAACACCCCAATCTCCTAATTAAAATATAGCAAAACATTGGAATTTGTTAAAGTAAAGCATTTCAATGCATAATTTGAGAAATATAGTTATTTATACACAAAAAGGAGAAAAAAAAAACATGTTTAAAATTTTAACAACCTAATGTTGTGTTAAAAATTTGAAGCAAGACAACCTGCATATCAAGAAAACTCAAGATAAATGTACTAAATTCAACACAAATTGACTACAAAAAAATACTAATATTTTTTTTTAAATATTATCATGCACACCAAATAAGCAAAAAGATTAACCCTTACAAAAAAACTAAACCTCAGAAAAAAGTCATAGAAGGAAAGCTAATAGATTAAGAAATCGCTAAGCAATCAATATTTCAGTTCATTTTTAAAGTTAGAGAGGAAATAATAAAATCACTAGGTATTACATAGCTTGAGAATGTCTTACAATTTCAATTCTAATCCTTAAAAATCATATATGTGTGTAGGTGGACATACAATAACTCACTTTACATGAATCTACTTACAAGCATATGCAAGTGATGAAGGAAATCCACAACATGACTAGACAACTCGAACACAAGCTCAGAATAATAAACATATTTCCCTCTTCTTTCCCAGATACCTTCATGACTGATGTCATATAAATGAATAATGTACCTGAAATATACAAGAAAAATTAACACTTAATTACCTTATAAAATTGCACATATTATTTTACCATTTTATTACAATAACTAATAATAAATACTAACCTCATCAGAACATAAAGAGTTCTCAAAACTACTAACGTCCACTAAAAAATATAAAAAAAATTTTAAAATAACATTTACATAGTAAAATATTATACAAAAGAACACTTGCAATGTATGCATTGGGAGACATGTTTTATAACTGCATTGTAATAAAACTAGTAAATTGGGACTTTATTTTACTACATGTAACTTTAGCAAAACTGATACAATAAAATACAATAAATACAGCGCTAGAACTAGAGCAACAAAAATTTACGTTCAGTGAGGGGGGGGTCATATCTCCATATATTATTTCTCTAAGCCGAATCCTATACCCGGTCGAAACTCGCTCATTTCTTTATCGAATTGCATGAAAATTTATGATTTTGAAGCTTATCTGGCGGGCTATTGACGAAAATTAGACCCACCCTCTAAAAAGTGTCGGTTCGTTTTTTATTCGAACTTCAATTTTTGGGCACAAAATTGACTCTATCTAGCGAAATAATTGTCGTATCGTCTCCATTTTGATTTCATTCGAAAGATTTAAAAAAATGCGTTCTTTAGAACGTTTCTCCGCTAGCGCCGCGTAACGAGAATCTCGAAAATCCACGTTTAAGCGACTTATAAGCGCTTGAAGTTTGAAAAAGTTAAATTTTTTGCTCAACTGTTAAAATCGTTCCCGTTGTTGTTCAAATCAATTTTAAATGCGACATTTCAAGCCAAGGCTTAGCTCGGTAAACCTTAATTGTAACTTTTATTGTTTCAAAATACTATGGTAGTTTTGCGATAACGTTAGTATTTAGTTTAGTAGTAGCCTTGGGTATTTGATTTTAATATAGGGTATCACTTTTGTAGTAGTTGTAAAAGTGAACGTGTCTTTGATCTCTTTGAAAAGTTGTCAGAACGACGGCAGTTGATGGCGATGTTGTGCAAACGTACAAGATTTTACAATGCCAAGGAACAGGGTACCAACGGGCAGACTAACAGGAAGGTGTCTACTACCTAGACAATATTAGACAATTCAACAATGCTTTGGCCTTCGCTTCAGTCAAAGTGGACTCAGTTAACATTCCTGGCAGAGGTCCCTATTGTTTTAAACTACATGGTCAAGTGTACCATATGATCGGGAACTTGCAACCTCCGGCAGGGAATACACCAACTTACGCTGGACTTTTCTTTATAGATTTCGACACTGCGCTGCCACTTCGGGCAGATAATGAAGCCAATAAAAATTGTCGTATTAAATTTTAAGTTTAAGGTTTTTTTTTTTTTTTTTTTTTTTTTTTTTTGCGGAATTCCGCACGGGTCACCTAGTCTGTCTTTATTAGCGTTAAAGTATTAAATTTTATCTTATTGGAGAGCAAGAATGGAAAGAAAAAAGTTAATTGAGCTGTTGGTTATTGTGAAGTGCTTTCAAGGTCGACAAGAGGCCATGCCAGTCTAGCTGGAAACTAAGCACCCAGCCCTTCGGAGGGCCTGGTTGAGATTCGGAATAGTGTCCTTTTTATAAGTCTTAACCCATTTATGGCCAATTTTATTTTAACAATATTTTTCAATTTTTATCTGCTTAAAATTCTTACTTGTAATGGTTTACATACATTTTAGGCTTAAAATAGTTCGCCGTTGCCATATTTATTACGTTATTTAACATCCTGTTTATGGGATATTTTGCAGATATGTGAGCAAAATACGACCTTACTTGACTTTACTCTTGCAAAGTAACATTTCAGAAGGCATCTGTGGTCAATTTTCAGCAAATCATTTTTAAATAGTTCAGTTTTATGAAAAATAAGCTCGCAAGAAAAAACTTACTTTCTGTGGCTACCCATGCTGGATCTTTGCTTGACTGATTTGTCTGAAAATAGCTGTCAATAAATAAACTCTGATGTCCAAATAGTGGCTCTAACTGATTTTCTCAAGAAGGACTATTTAACTTGTGAAAAACAGCTTTAGAGTAAAATGATATACCCATTACAGGTTTTTGTATGCAGTAACTAACAAGCGTCCCGTTTTTAGGCTACTGGGCATGAATGGGTTGAGGACGGAAGGAAAACTGACAAAGAGCCTGCTGTAGCTCTTGGCGGCCCAGGGTGTTAAAAATGATAGGTGGAGCAGAGGATTCTTCAGAAAAGTAGTTGAATCCACTACACAATATAACTCTAAATTGCTACACATTAACAGCTTTTAATATTGGTACTTTGAAAATTATGCTTTACTAGGTGACCCGTGCGGAATTCCGCAAGAGAAAAAAACTCTAAACTTAAAATTTAATACGACAATTTTTATTGGCTTCATTTGCACAACATCGCCACCTACTGCCGTCGTTCTGACAACTTTTCAAAGAGATCAAAGACTCGTTCACTTTTACAACTACTACAAAAGTGATACCCTATATTAAAATCAAATACCCAAGGCTACTACTAAACTAAATACTAACGTTATCGCAGAACTACCATAGTATTTTGAAACAATAAAAGTTACAATTAAGGTTTACCGAGATAAGCCTTGGCTTGAAATGTCGCATTTAAAATTGATTTGAACAACAATGGTAACGATTTTAACAGTTGAGCAAAAAATTTAACTTTTTCAAACTTCAATCGCTTATAAGTCGCTTAAACGTGGATTTTCGAGATTCTCGTTACGCGGCGCTAGCGGAGAAACGTTCTAAAGAACGCATTTTTTTTAATCTTTCGAATGAAATCAAAATGGAGACGATACGACAATTATTTCGCTAGATAGAGTCAATTTTGTGCCCAAAAATTGAAGTTCGAATAAAAAACGAACCGACACTTTTTAGAGGGTGGGTCTAATTTTCGTCAATAGCCCGCGGGATAAGCTTCAAAATCATAAATTTTCTTGCAATTCGATAAAGAAATGAGCGAGTTTCGACCGGGTATAGGATTCGGCTTAGAGAAATAATATATGGAGATTTATTAGGTCTTAAAAATAATGCCAATCAAATATTATTGTATTGCAGCATCCCTTCTTTATCATGAACTAATTTTGATTGATGCAAACCTTGTTTACTACATGATTGAAAATTTTCTTTCAAATTTCCATTTTAGGAAGAATTTAGATTTGAACGGGGTCAAACTTGTCCGTTTTATAGAAAAATTAAAATTTTCAAATTAAAAAAGTACTACAAGAAATAACACTAGAAAACGATGATCTGCTAGAAAAATACCAGAATATTGAGTGGTGCACTCAGACCCCACTACACCGCTGGTTCTTACATGTATATTAAGTTATGTAATAAGGTTTATCGATAATACTAGCTGTATGGTCCAGTTCTGCCCGGTCTACATTAAAAATAAAGTTTTGTCCTGACAAGATTAAAGCCAATATTATTCCAGTAAGCAGTTCGAAAAACAAATCAATCGCCAAAAAAGTTTCAAGTCCCCCGCCACAGGAAAAGCCTAAGAGCAAAAGCAAGAAATTTATTTGTTAAAATTAAAGAAAAAAATGGCAACTTTTTTCTCATCAATGATTTCTTTTACACTTGTGCAGTGAATATTAATAAATCCAATTCAAAATAGATTTTTACTAACTTAAAAACACTTGTTTTAAATCCCCCTAAAGGGTCTTTTTTGCAAGATTTCTAATGAGACTAAAATCGAGAAGACCCTATAATTATTTCGGGTAGAAAGAGCCATTTTAAGCCATTTTTGAGTCCATAAATTGAAATTTGAACAATTGGGTACTTTTTCAACGTTCGAAAAAAACCTACAAACTTTCCCGGGTGCCCAAGTACCTCCCTGTCAAATTTTGTCTAGATCCGACACAAACTGTGGATTTGTACAGGGAGCATAGACACATTTTCTGTTTTATTTATATGTATTAAAGCCAAAGGCTAGGGTTGACACTGCCTCTCTAACCATACTAGCAACCCAAAAAAGCAAATTATTATTATCATTTATATGAAAGGCCGGGGGGGAAAAGATGAAAGTCACTTTTTCGTCGATTTTGAGATATTAGCGCTATCTAGGGACTATGAAGGAGTAATATCATCTGGTAGAACAACAAGGGGGAAAAAAGATGAGGATCGAGCGAAATGTGCATGAAGACTATTAACTACAAAGGGAGTCAATAGAAATCAAACTTTGTTTTTCAATTTTTCTCGAAATCACTTTTTGGGCACTTTCATCTTTTTCCCCCTGGCCCTTCATATATTTTTTTAATCTTCACAATTTTTCAAAAAAGAGAGAGACTTACCTCGGCTGACATAAAGAAAAAAGTGTTCAGGTTTGTATAGATTCCAACTATGATACACATGCTAACAGACATGGACAATATGAAAAATATCAACGCAAATAACCTTAAGTGAGTCCACTTTGGTGTAGTAGGTGAAAAGGAGAGCTAGAAACAATTTTTTTTTAATTATTCACTAGCTTATTTTATGTATTTTTAAAAACATTATTTCATCATTCAAAATCAATACTGAAATAAATTCATTTGAACTACTTTCAAAATTAATTACGTCCTTCAAAGAATTCAAAATATTTTGAGTTCATTTCAACAAAATATAAATATATTTTTTTTTTGTTGTTGTTGTTTTTCTAACGTTGCTTGACAACGGTTAAGAAGCATCTTGTTTTTTCAAACTAGCAGTCTCCATGGCTCAATAGTTGGCTAATCACTGTACAAAAAAGCAGAAAACGTAGTAGGGCAGGACCTGTTATTTGTAAAAGAAGCAATGCATGAAAGCTGCTTAGTCTGTCAACAGTTCTTGAAATTAGGTATTTGATGAAAATAGTAGAATAAAAAGTTGTTGAAGTTATTTGTACCAATTTTACTGAGGTAATAATTTATTGTAAAATACCTACAATTCATCATTTGAGTGTTCATGATGGTGGATAAGCAGTAGGAAGGCTCAAAGCAAGTTCAAGTGTCACTACTTTTATTATGGAAGGAACATCTCACTTTTCGTGAAAAACAAATATTTCAGACAGATAATGGAAGCAAATAACCATTAACAAGACACTTTATTCTGAATTATTACGTACTAACTTAAATCTTTAATAAAGACCATCTTGGATGTTGGTTAGCAAGTCATACATATTTTATCATGATTCATCATTTAAAAAACCCTAGGATTGTGGTGTTGACACAAAAGAGTTTCATTCCTGAAAAAAGCACTGAGCTCTTTATCACAATTATAGCTAGATAAAATGAAAGGTATGGCAAAAAATTAAAAAATCTTCCATTCTTCTTTGGAATTTTTAGGCATCAAAATAAAACACTGATGATTTTAAAAAATCTTACAATTTGAATTTAGTTGCTCTCTCTTTTTACATTCGTTCATTTATTCAAGCATATTAGGAAACAAACATACGAAGTATGTAAAGCAGTAATGCATTTTATTTTATAAGATAAAATTTCCTTTATTACGTTCAGAGCACTAAATGATTAAAAGAATTTTGATAACCACAACTTATTTTGCTTAAAGAATATTAAAAACTTGCTTAGCGCATTAAAAAAGGAGCAAAATTTATCACACAGATATGGTAACACTGCAATTGCCTCTAAAAGCTTGCTTTAGTGTTAGATCCATTAAGCGCAAAAATAGTCTATAGAGCATTAACAACGCAAATCCATCTCTGTATTTTACTTAATTAAAAGGTTATACAAATTATATGTTACAAAAGTCTATTAGAAGCACAAGCTTGAGCATACACTAAGCAAGAGAGAAGCTAAAGTTTTAGCTTATATTAGTTGCAGAATGCATTTAAGATGTTAAAAAATTAGTATTTAAATCATTCATTAAAACTTATTTACTAAAAATAAGTTAATCTTTGAAGAAGGTAAAATTCTGAAATTATAATTAAGCTTTAATAACTACCATATAAAATGCAAAGCAACTCATGAAATATTAATTTAAAAATTGAAAGGCAATATGTTTTAAAGAAGTGCCAAAAATCTTAGCTTTACCGCCATACTTCCTACAAACATCATTACTAGCAGTATTCGACAACAAAAAATACATTTTACTGTTTAAGAGGGATAAAAAGATAAAAAACATAAAAAAATTAAAAACTTACATATTCAAATCTGTCTTTACATAGTTGTGACAGCAGATGAAAAGCTCCAATTAAGGAAAACCAGCCACACCATACAACTATTTCGTCCATGTATTGAACATTCACAACACCAAATATAAATATGAATTTATAAAACACAAAATTCCAAAACTTGTCCTTGATATGCTGAAAAAGAAACAAAAACAAATTCAATCTATAACAAAAATAATGAGATCGGAGTTACATAATATGGTATCCAAATTGAATTACATTAAATTGCTTCTTCCTCTTTGTTTCTTACAAAAAATTAGGTATCCAACATTAATGTAAATATTTCCAAAGCTTTGATTTTTAAACTATAAAAGCATCAGAATTTAAGTTCTTAACTACAATGTTTTTTATGAGTATTTTAAATTTAAACAAAAAATATGTAAAAAAAGTTAATGGGATAATAATACTTTGGTCTTGATCTGCTCGGTTTCCAGTGTGTGTGTGTGTGTGTGTGTGTGTGTGTGTGAGTGGAGTGGACCAAGTACTGCTTAAAGTTGGACAGTTAAGGCTAACATATATAAGCATACTTTTGAAATCACACCTGCTAAATTACATAATGTTGTATATGTGGAATAAGTAGAGAGTTTAATTTATGGAGCAATCTCCAATGAAGCACTTTCCAGCTCCAGTGAACAACACCTAGTAGTTCTCAATCATTAGTTTTTTGGCTATGTTTTGCCAGTACAATCTTAGTTATAACTTAGATTTCTAAAAAAGCTGTCGAGCTCTTTTTCCTAGCTAACTTTAAATTACAAACATTGGTCGTCATACTATATTAGTTTTCTCTCATAAGTCAAATTTAAATACTAAAATCACAAAAATATTTTTTAAATGCACATCCCAACAAATACATAAATGAGAAAAAGCAGCTAAGTTTAGTAGAAAACACGTTTGGAGATTCCGAAGCTGTCGGAATCACCGATAAAAGAGTCGAAATCTAATGGGCTCCAAGGCTCTATAGCTGTTCCATTAACTATAGCCCTGAGAGTTAGTAAAATGTTCATTAATTTATTTTTTAAACATTTTGCTAGCTCCTTTCATATCGGCTTTTTAACTAGGCAAGGTTTAATTGTCACTAAATTACATTAAAAAAAAAAAGACTGCGTCAATTAGAAAATAATTTGCTTTCAATTTCAAATACTACAATCAATATTTTCTGGCAACAGGGCAGTGCGCCCACTAAGTCAAACAAAAGCTAGCCATGTTGATTTAAACAAATGCATAGCCTTACTATCTTTTCTCACAGCAACTCAAGGCACTTTTGACACCCCCGCCACCTTATAACTTTGCTGTGGATCAAGTTAGAAACCTGAAATTTTAGTGGCTAAGAAGACAAGCAGTAGCGAGCTATACCTGTGAATTTCATTCCTTTTGTACTAACAGTTTATGAAAAATTGCCAATCAAAGTTCTAGACTTTTAACACAGACAAACAATATATCATCAGAACTCCTATGGATATCTAGTAGTCACACAAGTTCAGTGGCGGGTCATGGGATTTTGAGGCCCTAAGCGCAACTTGATGCGGAGGCCCCCTGTTGGCGCTACTACAGATGGGATTGTTCACTAATATGATAGATGCAGAAAATCATTTTTTTGTAATTAAAAAGCTTGCAGGGGACGGGGATGAAGAAATAATTTACTTTTCTATTTGAAAGAAAAAACGACATCTCTAGAACAAAAACATCACAGTAAAAAACCTTCTCAATTACATAATTTTTAAATAACTTAGTCACAGTGGAGGGGGTGCGATCCTAGCCCAATATCTAACATCTTAGCATTTTAAAAATGACAACGATAGATAATGAAACGAATTAGTTTTTATTTGTAAAATACATTTTTAATAATAGATAAGTGCATATAAAAAGGAATTTAATAAAAAAATTTCGTTGCGTAAAAATGAAGTAAGGCGCATAAGTGTATTGCCGAATGTAATTTTTCGGAAGCCCTGTTTTTTTTTTCCTATGTTTTTTTTTTTTTTTTTGACACTAGATAAACTAGTATGGATATGGTGTACACTTTGGTAATGTACTTCTTTCGTAAAATTAAGAAATTAATAAACAATTGAGTAGTGTTGAGTGCTAATCGCTTAAACTAATAACAATTAAAGTAAAGTATGTTAAAAATAGCAATTGAAAAGTAACTGATTAATAAAGAAAGCGTTTAAAAAGCAAATCCTCTAGAACAACAGCAACTGCGGCAATGATTTAAAAAAAACAACAAATAAATGAAAAACAGAAAAATAAACAAACAAGTCGCGAACTGTCACAAACAGAAAAAAAAACTAGTCTACTTCCTTCTGACATCAGCACCCCTCGCTGAAAATTATCTCCCCCATTCCATGCCGCTACCTCTATCCTTCAACCACCACCAAAAAGGAAAACGTTTTGAGATGCATTCATCAACCCTCAGGGCAGATTCCGAAATCTCCCGCTGTTTCTAGCAACTGGGCATACACATTTACAATAAAACACATTTCAATAAAAAGAAAAGAGTCGAGGGTAACAAAACATAGAAATTACCACAACATACCGTGAATGGGGGAAAGGGAATCTATATAGACACATTCTGTATTAAAAGCATGTATTATAGTAGGAATTGCACCACGTACAACTTTAACATTTAACAAAATTAGTTTGAGACAAAGGATTGAACTTCCAAATCTCGACCTTATGCCCACCCTCTGAGAAAACTGACCTTATGTCTTAGGTGTCCAAAAATGTAGACCTTCTGTCCGTAGATCTCTTGTCTGTCGGATTCTATGTCCCTTGGCTCTTATGTCCATTGGATCTTGTGTCCGTCGGATATTCTGTCCCTCGGACTTTTTAACGTGGATCTTCCGTCCGTTGAACTTTCGGTTTTGGACGTTATGTCCAGACCTCATTTATTTTAGTGCAATACAAATTTAAGTTTGTAAAAGTATTGCAATATCATAAAGCTCAAAAATTTCATTTTTATCTTCTGTAAATGCTAACCTCTTATAGGAGCTATAGCCTTTTAGCCGCCTCCTCCTCCTAATATATCTTTGACTGATAGCATATATATTTGCTAAATATAATACAAATTAAATTCCTAAAAATTAGCAGTATTAAAAATCTAAGAACATCAGAAATTTGGCCATCAGTGAGTTAGCCGTAACCAGCAAGACTCTCCACCTTGCTCTACTCGCAATCTTCTCAGGGAACCACCAGTGTTGGCCATATCAATTTGTTGATTTGATATAGAATGAACCCTTTGTATCTTTTATTTTTGGAGTATGATTCAAAAATCCATGCTAAACATACAATCCTTGTTTTTGCAAATTATAATATATTTTAGTATCCTGCAGACAACACAATCGATGAATAAATATAAAAAAATAAATAACTTACCTCAGAAAGATATCTTTGATTGAAGAAATATATATGTTTAAATTTTGCCTTTTCTTGAAAATTCGACCGTTCTTGAGCCTTGAGCTAAAATGCGATACGTAACAAATGGTTCGAGTTTTAACTTCGAACATACTAAGAGGCTTTCGGAAATCACGTAATTGATGGAAGGGAACTTCGCTGCGGGGGCAGGGTTACAGGTTGGAATACAAAAGAGCTCAAAGCAAAAATACTGTTGAGTTTCCAGATGTTTAAACAAAATGCAAACAAAATGACGGTGTCAATGGATCCTCTTTTTTTATTTACTTGCTGGTACAAAAGAGAAGCGACAAATGATAACATTCAGCCGTTCTGAAACAATCTCAAACGATTGCTCATAAAAGCACCTCACTTTCTCATTGTGTGTCAGTGTCAAGAAAGCTTTTGACAAGAGGAGGGAGTCTGAAAAATGAGGGCCATAAAGAACATACAGCCAATTAGGTCTTAAATCAGGCATAGGTTTCTGATAAGCATCGGGCTGCTCAGAACGGCCACTGAAGAAACAGGGCCTACTGAAGAAAGGGAAAAGTGAATAGCTCTTTTTCGCTGGGGGGTCTTCTGAATCTCTCCTCTGCTGCATTGCATGACTCATCAATAGCTTGGAGGACGCGTCCCGAAGCGTAAAAAATCCCGGTATTGTCGAGAGACCTCACACGCTTATTGTCTCACTCTAGAGGCCTCGCCCTCATAGTTCCTTAACAAGGGTCCATTGGTCCATTTGACGTTGTCAACAGCAATTATAGTACAGTAAATCGGAAGATAAAGAATAGACACCGATTGTAGAGCACGAAATATGCTGCTTGTTTTGATAAAATATTCTGGAGGAAAGTAACATACTTTCTTTGTAATATTCCAATTTTTCTCCTGGAAAAAATTAAATAAAGGCACCTGCAGCCTGAGGTACCCTTAGATGCAGAGCCCGATTACCACACAAGTCAGCTAGGGATGGGCTTGGTGCCCCATCTTTCTATGGGGCCTCATTTTTTGAAAAAGCTTACTCATTAAAGCTATGCACACAATACGTGTATTTTTACGAAAAATAATTGAAAAATAGCGCTTTGGTAATTGTAAAAAAAAACTTCCGTGAACGAGAATTTTTGCTAAATCTGCAAGTATCGGATTGACCATGTCTCAACTGTAAAGGCCTCATAACCATAAGGGCCCCAAAGGAGATTTAAAAACACACATAATATAAATGAGTTTCATATAGTGCTGATGGGGCCCCAAAATTGCATTTTGACGGATCCCGAACCTGTAAATCAGCCGCTGCATTCTGACATTAAATCATCAGGGGGCCTCCAAATTATTCTGGGCCTTTGGCCTTACTAGTAGTGAGCCGGGCCCTGCTTACTTGTAGGGCCCAGTTGGGAGCTATCAGTCCTTTTGGCGTTAACCTGTGTTTAAAATCCTTGGCTAACTGTCAGACGAGTTTGAACATCTCCCCCAAAAACTCATTACTTTACATGGCAAATTCTCAAATCCAAGCATTTTGATTTTAAGAATGTGACAGCTATGCGGTTCCGACGCCCCTGCTTTGCTGAGGCCCCAGGCTCGCGCCTCATGCGCCTATTGGATGATTCGCTACTGCACAAGTTTTAAATTTTCAATTCATTCAGTATTAACCATGTAATGGAAGAAAAAATCGTAACATTCCAAAATTTCAGTCACGAGGGATAGTTTGAGAACTATTTTCTACCATTGCTAAATAGTTAATCCACAGATAGCGCTCTTTTACCATCAACAGGAAACACTTCACTAACCAGTTGGAGATGGGTATTGATATATTTAGCAGTGATTATGAAAGATTCAAAATATGACGACTCTAAAAAAAGAAGATATCAAAGATTTCTCAATTGTCGAAAAAGAGGGCTTCTAAATTAATATGAATGTATCTTATTTTTTTCTGGTCTATCAATAGAAACTGCAATGTAAGTAATAAATAGGAAACAACTCAGGTAAAAGTTGTTACATAGGTAGTTCCTAAAATGCTAATTAAAACAACTGATTTGATTTCACACGAGATCTCACAGCTTCTCACTGTGGAAGCGAGACTTGCATTTTTGTACATTTTATGTTTTTGATGGGATTTTTTCTTTAAAAAAAAATCTCTTTTTCAGTTTTAAATAAAAGAACACTGAAAGTCTCATCTTTGTATCCTACAACTAAGAATAAATTCAAAAATGCTTGCAAAAAGAGAGATGTCAGCAAAAAGAAGCACTAAAGTGGTCGAGTCTCAATAACTCGAAGTCCCAAGGGACTGGCTAAAAGCTCCGAGTTATTGTTAGTTCGAGTTATAGGAAGTTTTACAGCTTTGTCAAGAGTCTGGGACCCAATAAAAATTCAAATAAAGGAATGTTTGAATTATGAGGCTTTGAGTTACTGAGAATCTACTGTGTACATTTTTAGATCCTTTAGCAAAAAATTTAAACGTACCTGCTGTTCAATTGTCCGGAGATCACCAAACACAAATTTCTGGATACATTTTCCAACCAATATCAAAACACAGTAAGCCATATTAATCAAAGTCTGCAAAAATATTTTATAGCTTTATTATTAATTATTGATATTTTTACATAATTTAGGAAAACAAACATACATTTTCAGTTTATATATTTATTTATTTTTTTAAATTTCACAACCAAAAAAGTCCTTATAATTTCATGTTTGCTCAACCAATGAATATTTTTGAATTTGAAACAAAACTATATAACACTGGAACAAAATTTATAAATAAAACAGAAATTTTACTATTTACGCTACACAAATAACATAATAAAATTCAGACAAAAGATTCTCATTGGTAACATTATAATTGTGACTTGTCTCTTGTCAGTCAGACCCTGCTTTACCCACTGTTATCAAAATACAGTACCAGACAGTAGTTAGAAATAAGCGGTCATTATTCGCATTTTGAGACTAACAATGTTAATTTGAAACCTATATTTCCAACCCCAGGTGCTATTTTGGATCACATTGAAGCTTTTCTTTCCTGACTCGTTGTGATTTAGACTAGGGATGGACCGGATATCCGGTAACTATCCGGTATCCGGCCTATCCGGCTGATATTTTAAGTATCTGGTACTTCCGGATATCCGATCCGGCTGCCCGCCCCGGATACGGATATCCGGAAGATTTTTGCAGGATATCCGGCTAAGTATCCGGTATTGATGTGGGGAATATCCGGAATTGATGTGAGGGTTATCCGGTATGATGTGAGGACCTAATTAAATATTTTCTTTTTTATAAAAATCTTAGTTAAAAATTTCATTGTTTGATAAACCTTTTAGATGATGTAATTACTTTTCATCTTTCCTTTTTACCAATTTTTGCTTC